>QRFJ01003318.1:0-181125 GCA_006176705.1 Cocos nucifera
AGATCAGAACTGTGTCAACAATATGCTAAACTGAGACTGGTGGAAGGATATGCCATTAACTCGTACAAGAACGCATTCAGGTCGAGTAGCTTCCAATTAAAAACCAGGTCATATGTGCCAAACTTACCTTAGACACCCAAATTATTGAGCCAGAACCAATTGGTTAGCCTACAATCCAGACTCTAACCTCTGAGCCTAATTAGGTCTTGCTTGATCATGACTCGATCTTGACCCAGACTTAATCCTATTAGGCCGATCAATTTAAGCATTGTTGATCCCATCTAACCAACTCTTGATTCGATTTGATCAACTACTTAGACTAATTGACTACCCAAGCCGAACCCAGTATTATGAATATTCTTAGATCTAAAATTCTTAATTTAGACCTAATTAATATTTCATAAACTTAATTCTTAATTAAGTAGGGTTCATAAAACAAAATATGCACAAATAAATCCTAGTTTCAGATCTAGGATTTTACAGAAAGTAAGTTTTGGATTTCTGATTAAGGACGAACACGCAGCACCCCTACACATCATAAGAACATCCCATCGAATGGAAAGAGAGGGCCTTTAAACCCTTCTTCGTTCTTATGACCGGATGCCAAGAGAACGCCTTAATCAGGAACATTCAGTACTACAAAATTAGTATCAGATCTATATCATATATCTCATATACAAATTAGATCTAATCATGGCATATTTTGCATACATCTCATGTATCGAATCATACATATTTTTAGATCTAAATTATTCTCATAATAATCTAAAAAATTAGATTTAAATTGATCTAATCAAATAAATTCTAATCTAGATAATTATGTAGAACTATTCTACAACTAGTCTTAAACATGCATCAATCACATCTCATATGATTTAAAATTAAATAATTTTATTTGATATTTTTATGTTATTATAACCATTATAATATCAAAAAATAGTAAATAAATGGATCTAAAACTTAGGTTAATCAGATTCAATTGAAAACATGCAAGACTATTCTGTAGAACTATTCTATTTCAGAACTAGTCATGCATATTTTCTAATCTTAGATCATAATCATTTAATTTTATTTTTTTCTATTTCAGATCTAATCACATCTCATGTGACATCTAAAATTAATTATTTTCTAATTAAAATAAATTTAAAATCAGATCTAAATATTTTTAGAACCTTGCTTTGATACCAGTTGAAGGGAAATCCTGATTTTCCGATCCAGGTTCGTTCAGATCTGATAAGATCAAGAGATATATTTTAAATTTTTTTTTTAAAATTTATATCAGATATAAAATATTTTAGATCTGATTCTTATTATTTTAATAAATAAAATAAAGTAAGGATAAATTAAATCAAATTTAATTTATCTGATTTGGGTAATCCTATTACCCTGTTCATGATCCTATATGCAGCGGAAGGTTCTGGATCTAGCCACGCAAGCGTCTGGCCTCTATCAATATCCACTTAGGCTGGATCTAGAGATCCTCTTCTTCTCTATCACATCTCCAAAAATTAGATTTGGATCTGATCTGGAGGATCTTCAAAACTTCTTTTGAAGATCAGCAGTTGTCCTTTGCAGCAGTG
This sequence comes from Cocos nucifera, assembly GCA_006176705.1. Classification (NCBI taxonomy): domain Eukaryota; kingdom Viridiplantae; phylum Streptophyta; class Magnoliopsida; order Arecales; family Arecaceae; genus Cocos; species Cocos nucifera. Next base: position 1,581 of record QRFJ01003318.1, read on the forward strand.
CAGCCTTCTTGCTTTTGATCTCCTTTCTTTGATCTGGATCGCACCAACCAAGCTCCAAAACTATTTTGGACGTGGAAAGGAGAGGGAGAAGAAGCTTTGGTGGAGGAGGAGAGGAGAAAAAGCCTTGGGCATGGGGAATTCTGATTACTCTTTGAGTTGGGTACAGGGTCTTATTTATAGACTAATGTGATCCAACTCCTCTTCTTTCCAACCAATCACAACCCTTTGTGAAATCAGATCTAAATCTGATTGGTGGGAATAGAGTCCCCTGGATTCCTCCTTAGAGGGTGCCTAAGACCAGTCAAACTTGGATTCTTAGAAGAACTCTAATTGGAATCCAAAAAGGAGGTGGAGTCCTTGTCCAACAAGGACTCCTAGGCGCCTCCAACTTGGGCACACGCCTAGGGTGGCGTGCGCCCTTCTCCTTGGTTCAGTTGGTAGGGGACAGGCCCCCACCAGCTCTCCAATAGGTGCATGACATGTGGTCAAAAGTCAAAGTGTCAATGGTCAACATTTGACCAGTCAAAAGACTTTTGACCAAAGTCAAAGAACAAGAAATGGCAGGTGACCAAAAATGGCAGATAATGTCTTACAAAATAAGACAACCTTTTCTGACTTGGACAACCTCCAGTCAGACCATATGAAGGCCTCTGATTGAGCACAAACTCCTTTGGCTCAGATCAGGATAACTTATTTATGATAGTAAAAGAAGAACGTTAGGTTCAATCGAGTGCTAGCACGATTTCCTTGAACCTAATTGAATCTCATTTCAGATCAATTGAACTAGATCAGTTCAATTGATGATCACCAGATTCAAACCCTTGTTTGTGTGACCCAGTTAGGTTCAGTTCTGTATGGTAATGGGATATGTCATGATCTCTATCATCGACATCATCGAAACTCCTTTCGATGGATCAGAACTCTTCTGATTCGAACAGCTAGAATGATCGATCATCTAAATCATTCTAATTGCTCCCAAAATCCACCAGTGACACCTAGCAGTATATGGTGGCAACCCATCAGAGCTGAATGCGAACCTCTTGGTGCAGCTACCTGTGTGATTAAGTTCTTCTATCTTGAGCCCCGATCAGATTAGGGTTAAGGTAAACTCGTCAAACCCTAGTCTCTATCATATGATGTAATCATTCGATTCGAGTCCGATGTGAAAATCTAAATAGAAACTCTTTCTATTATTTCACTCTACCATGGCCATGGCTTCTGGACTTGATTCTCATGATTATCATAGGGCTGCTCCTCTACCACCGAGGTAGATAGATTCCATCTTGATGCTATCCAGTTCCTACAATGAACATGCTATAGCCAACATACACCTCAGGGTTCCATATGGCTAGGAGACCGAGTAATGGTGTAGTCAAACTATAACACCCTCAAGGTGAACTGCCGATGCACCTCAGGTCAAAGAACCAGACACACTACTGCAGCATCGAGTCAGTCATTGACGAGAAGGTAGACTCCCTAATGACTACTCGAGGTGGTCACGCTCAGTGCCCTCGTTCTCTAACGAGTACCTAACTCTCGCTCTGGTGTCTCCACACCGTAGACTCAAGACTCATCTACTAAAGAGAAGCGATTGTACACCAACCTTTCGGATCAATCACCATCCTCGTGATGATCCTATGGTCGGAAGCATTTTATGAGTTAACAATGATTATTCATGTCTTAAATTTTTAACTCTTGAAAATATGAATTATCATTACCATTAATCCAAAGGATGTATCACAGACACTAAATACATATATGTGATAGAAAATAACTCATTTTATTGATATTAGTCAAAATTATAATTTTGCCCCTAGAAGTGTATTACAAGTGCCAGCCAATTCTGGCTTCTAGGACACATTTAGAAAATTGAATGCGGCTACAAGAAAAGATCATTTTTCTTTGCCATTATTGATCAAATATTGAAAAAAATTAGCCAGACAAGAGTTCTACTATTTTCTTGATGGATGCTCCGGCTATAACTGGATCTCCAAAGCTCTTGAAGATTAAAAAAATACTACATTCACCTATCTATTTAGAACCATTGCCTATAGGCGCATGTCCTTTAGATTATGCAATGCACCAGTAACCTTCTGAGGATGTATGATCGGTATTTTTTTGATATGGTTGAATGATTTCTAAAAATTTTCATGGATGATTTTTCTATCTTTGGCCCTACCTTCTCCGAATATTTAGATCATTTAAGACTTGTACTAAAATGATGTAAGGAGAAGCACTTAGTTCTTAATTGAAAGAAATGCCAATTCATGGTTAGAAAGGGCATAGTTCTTAGTCATGTAGTTTCACAAAAAAAAATTGAAGTAAACAACGCCAAGGTAGACCTGATTGTAAGTTTTCCACCATCCAAATCTATCAAGAAAATCTATTCATTCTTAGAACATGCTGGATTCTATAGAAGGTTCATAGCCAATTTTAGCAAAGTGGCTAGCTCGTTGACCAACTTGCTAGCAAAGAAAATAAAATATGAGTTTATCCCTGAGTGCCTAGAATCTTTTGCGTTTCTTAAAAAGGCACTTATTTTAGCTTCCATTATTCATCCCCCTATCTAGACTGAACCCTTTGAACTTGATAAGTACTATAAATTCATCAATAAAAGTATTAATTTATTAATTAATTTATATTAATTTTTAATAATTAATAATTAATTTATATATAATTTTTTAAAAATTAATATTTTTATTAATTAAAAATAATTAAAAAATAAAATTTTATTATCAATAAAAGGAGCTCATTTTTTTGATCATAATAAAATAAATTTGAAGTAAAACGGAGCTAAAACGGAGATGATATGAATTTTTAAAGATAAAAAAAATTAAATAAAAAAGAAAAATTGCTCTATCGGCTCCGCAAGCCAAGCCAAGCCGTCAAAGTCGACTCAGCCATAGAAGCCGCCAGTTGGTCCATGATCCAAGTGTGGACCGCTAGCTCAACAGACACCGATGAATCATGGCGCGACATGTGGTGGACCTAGATCCTTAAAGCGTTCATAGAAAATCCATTGCGGTCTATAGGGTAGAAAGGTAATTTTGCATCAAAGCAGCGAGCGCTGATTGGTTACGGTGTATGGTGCAGTTGATCCATGCGGTCCATGGGAATAGTAATTGCACAATTGGACGGCTGCAGTAGCTTGCGATCAAGATCGAATGATTGTGGTTATTTTCGGATTTGATTCAACTTTAGACATCATGCAGATCGCAATCCAATGGCAGCACTCGATCTAAGGGATGATCCGACAATCTAGAATGCTCTCAAGGATGATCAAAACTCCCGACACATGATCAACGGCCAGATTTCCTCCATCAACATGCGATCGAACGGTCAAAATTTAATCCGACCTGATCTGAGCTGATACACATCCGATTTTGATGATTTTTGGTCTGTTGGATTCCTATCAATGACCAAATTTCATCCAGAATAATAAAATTCATTCAGAACTCCTTTTAATCTAATTTTCACTCAGATTTTTTTATATTTTGATGATTAAAGAACTTCTTAGTCTCATATTGTCTAGAAGAAAACTCTCCAGCACTCCAAGCTCTATAAAAAGGACTCCGAACCTCTAGAAATCAACATCTTCGATCAAGGTAAAGCTTTGGTATAGGGTGAAGCCAGGCTCTGGGTTAATGGCTACTTTGAGGCAACTGGTGTTGAGAGAAAAAAGCTGGGCTTCTACACCATCTTTCCACCCATGCCGATCCAAGATCAGAGATTAGGCTATTTTATTTTATTTTTTATTTTTTAAATTTTATGTATTTAAATTATAAAATTTTAATTAATGTAATATTTATTTTTATGCTCTTTAATTTTATGCTCTTTATTTTTATTATAATTTAATTTTTATATTTTAATTATTGCTTTTTATTTTATTGCAAGTAGATGCTAAGATCTAACTAGTAGATCTTAGTACCAAGTTTAAATTTCTGTACCTTTTAATTTTCGTTCGTTCTTTTTTATTTTCTGACTTCACTTTTGATTCTAAAATTCAAATCTTTTTTTTTTTCAAAAATCATAGATTTTAAATCTAAAATACTACCTTCTCTGTGGATTCGATCCGACTCACTGCTATCTATGTATTTTTAATTATTTTAAGAAGTCAGATTAAACTGATAAACACGATGTCTTAATGACAACATCGCATTCCTATCAAATTTTTGGCACTATTATCGAAGATTATTTTTTATTTTTAATTTTAATTTTTTTATTTATTTTAAATAAATTAAAAATAATTTCGACAAATGCACCAAAACTCATGTGCGATGGATCTGATCATATTGTAGGCATAGTTTTAGGCCAAAGAATTGATAAGCTACTTAGAGCTATTTATTATGCTAGTAAAACCTTAAATGATGCATAGCTTAATTATACTACCATAAAAAAAGAGTTTCTAGCTATTGTCTCTGCCCTTAAAAAATTTAGATTCTTTTTGGTTGGGTCCCACACCATTGGGCATACTGATCACTCAACCATTAGACATCTCTTAGCAAAGAAAGTTGTCAAAGCATGCTTAATTCGATGAATCTTGCTCCTTCAAGAATTTGACCAAGAAATCATGGACAAGAAAGGAATAGAAAATGCAGTAGCTGATCACTTATCTCGAATTATAGTTGCACCATCTAGTGAACCACCTATCAATAAATTTTTTCCTGATGAACAACTCATGTCCATATCCACTGAACCATCATATGCTGATATTGTCAACTATTTAGCCATTGGTAAAGTTTCTACCCACTGGACCACTTAGGACAAGCATAAATTCTTTATCCAAATGAAGTATTTCATTTGGGATGACCCATACCTTTTCAAATAATATTCAGACCGGATCATTAGGAGGTGTATCCCAGACCATAAGGTCAGAAGTATTTTATCTTTTTGCTATGACCAAATATGTGGTTATCACTTCACATGCAAAATGATAGCTACAAAAGTTCTCCAATGTGGATTTTATTAGTCCAACTTATTTAGAGATGCACATGAGTACTGTAGAAGTTGTGCTCGATGCCAACAAATGGGTCGAATCATCAAGAGAAACATGATGCCTCTTAATCTAATCTTGGTGGTTGAAATTTTTGATATATGGAGGACTGATTTCATGGGACCATTTCTAAACTCCTTTGGAAATAAATATATTTTAGTAGCTATCGATTATATGTTTAAGTAAGTAGAAGTTATTCCTTGTAGATCAACAGATAGCAAAGTGGTCATTAAATTTCTCAAAGAAAATATTCTCTCTCATTTTGGTACTCCTAGAGCAATCATTAGTGATTGGACGATAACTTTTGCAACCGATTCTTTGCTGCATTAATGAAAAAATATAATGTCACCCACAAGTTGGCCACACCATACCATCCTCAAACTAATAGGCAAGTAGAAGTGTCCAATAGATAAATCAAATAGATCTTGAAGAAAATTGTTAATGTCAATAGAAAGGATTGGTCCTTTAAACTAGTAGATGCATTTTGGGCATACCACACTGCATTTAAGACCAACCAAGGAATGTTTTCTTATAGGATTATGTTTGGAAAACCATTTCACTTGCCTGTTGAGCTAGAATACAAAGCTATGTGGGCCATCAAGAAATTAAATATGGACTTGGATGTAGCCAGAAACTATAGGAAGCTTCATATTAATGAATTAGAAGAACTTAAAAATGAAGCTTATGAAAATGCCAGGGTGTACATGGAATGAACAAAAGTATTTCATGATCAAGCAATTCTTAAAAAATCTTTTACTCTTGGATAAAAAGTTCTCTTGTAGAATTCTAGATTACATCTATTTTCTGAAAAGCTAAGATCTAGATGGACAGGACCTTTCTTAGTTAAAAAAGTCTCTCTACATGGGGCAGTAGAAATTGAAAATCCAAGCAATGATGCTATGTTTAAAGTAAATGGTCAATGATTAAAATCATTCTTGGAATTACACACTAAAGTTATTTAAGAAGCTATGGTTCTCTATGAACCAACGTATCTCGATTAATCTTTTTTTAGCATTTAGTCTAGCTAAAGACTTTAAACTTAGCACTCCTAGGAGGCAACATAGATTCTTATATTTTAATTTTTTCTTTTAGTTTATTTAGGTCTTACTTCAATAAAGTCAATGTTGAACAAGGTAGGGGGAAGAACCAAATATGCATCCTCAAGAACATCCGAAGATACCTGCTGAACTAAGAATACATCAAGTTAGGTGTATTCTTTCCTTTTTACCTATTGCATCTTTTATTTTCCATACTCTATTGAGGATAATATAGAATATGTTGGGAGGTGAGGGATAAATAAACTTTGAACTTTATTTTGAATCTTTACACTCATAAATTTATTGATATTCATATACCTAACTATGCTTTATACTTGAGTAACATTAGAGATTTTAGCAATATTTGATGCACACTTTAGATAAATTATGGAAGTATCGAGAGACATAATATTGATAAAATTTAATAGAATATTGAATCTAGAATAAAAATAAATTTTAAGCATTTCTAGCCTTCCTATCAAGATCTAAAGAGAATTGACTTTTTATGGATATAAGTGGGATATGTTAATACATATAGTTCCTTCAAAAAAAAATATTTATTTTCCATCGAGTAACCAAATCTCATTGCCTAATTAAGCAATGATATTCATATAAAAGTGTGGGCAATATAAAAAAAAAAAAACTCATACAACCAAGTCTCAATCCGTAGCCTATTTGACTCGAGTCAGTAAGTCCTAGGGATGTTTTACACCTAATGCCCTAAAGCCAATTGGTTTGGGAGTCATTGGCCTAACACTCGCTAAAAGGATTAAATAGAAAGCTTAAGTGATTAAGACATTGCATAGACTGTATTGTATAAAAAAAAAAAAAAAACTAAAAGAATGAATGTGCAAAAATAAAACCACCAAGCCAACGGAAAGTTAGACGATCCAAGGATAAAGGTAGGGGTAGGTGTAACATCCCGGACCAACAAAATTATGAAATAAAATATTTGTGTTCATGTATTATGGAATAGTGATTTAATTATCATATCTTTGAGCTATTTGAGTATAAATTTGATTATCTACCATTGTAAATCCTGAAAATTTTTTGTCTGAAAGCTAGCACCTTTATGGGGAGCTATACAAAATATGGATTTTCTTGAAATAAAAATTAATGGTAACTGATCTTTAGATATTCGTGAGTTGCAAAACTTTTGTTCTGAAGCAAGAATATTTTAAAAGTATCGGGTTTAAGGAAATTTGAGCTAGAACCCAAATTTTAGAATCTTACTATTTAGGATTTTGATTTTTCTAATATTTTTATTGATTCCAAATAAGAGGGGTGTTTCTTATTTATATTTATATTTTAAAGTTAATGAAGAGTAAAATAAATGAGAATATTAACTTTAAAAAGTATAAATAAATAGAGTGTTAGGTGTTGGGGATAAACCCCGCTCCTGTCGAAGTCCAGTCTGATGCATAGCCTAATGTAACTGGTAATCACAGAAAAGCTTCGATCGAGAATTCTTTCTCTTTGGACTTCTTTAGCAGCCAAACTCCTTTCGGACCCCTCCAGCAGTCGAATTCCTTCCGTACCCCTTCAATAGTCAAACTCCTTTCAGACTCCTTCAGCAGCCGAACTCCTTGCGGACTCCTCTAATGGTCGAACCTCTTTCAGACTCCTTTAGCAGTCGAACTCCTTCCAGACTCCTTCAGCAGTCGAACTTCTTCCAAAATCCTCCAACGGTCGAATCCCTTTCAGACTTCCTCAGCAGCTTAACTCCTTTCAGACTCTTCCAACAGTCAAACTCCTTTCAAACTCCTCTAGTGGCCAAACTCCCCGTAGTCATCCAGAAAGGTCTCCGCATGAGTCCGGTCTCGTACATGGCATGAACTGACCCACATCCGAACTACCTCAAAGGAGTCCGAACTCCTCTAGAATTGATATAGCTCAAAGGTCATCACCAACTGATGCCTACCCCTCTAAACTTTGACTATCAAATCTCAAATGGCTGGCACCTCGCGACAACAAACACTATCCTCCATAACAAACTCCACATGGCTCTGAGTGGCCCACTACCCGACAGTTATGGCTATCACTATCAGTTTGTTATAGGTTCTATCTATAAAAGGGACCCTCCAGATATATTTTCTTTAGGCTCTCTTCTCCTTTTTGAAACTCTACAATTTTCTTGATTGAGCACTCCATTTCTGTTGGCCGAATAAGCTAACTTGACCGTCGGAGGATCTTGTCGGAGCCACCACCCCAGGCTCTTGACAAGATTTATTTTGCAGATCATCGATGGTGATATCATCTCCTCCAACTCCAACACTTCTCCGATGGCAACTAGATTTTGCACCAACAGGATTGGCATTAGAGAAAGGGTCCTCTATTCTTGAGATTTTTTTATTCTTAAAGAAATGCTCAGCAGTGATCTCTCTTCTTCTTCTCTAAAGTTCTTTTCAAAAAAATGCCTTTCAAGAAAGCTTCAACTCGATGGTCAACGATCTTTGCTGTCAGATTCCATCCAGATCTATCTACTCTCGCTTCAACTTTGATAACTCAAACTCCACTTGCAACCATGGTCGATGCAGAGTAGTTCAACTTACTGATCTAGCAGGTTCATAATCTCATGGAGGTGGTGCGGACCATGCATCAGCAGGCTTCGATGCTAATTCTATCAGAGCAGGCTTCTTCGGAGCTCCATGATTCGGTCTGGGGATGGCCGATATGGGCTAGTCGATCGGTGACCTCCGAAAAGGAGAAGCAGAGAGCCGAGAGCCCATGTTCTAATCATGACTCAACCTTAGGGGGAGCTTTGCCCTCGTTCCATCAAAAAATCTTGGAGATGAATGATCGTGAAGATCTCCTAGATCAAAGGCTCCAGAAAATGAGCCAATGAATTGAAAAACTCTTTCATGCTTCCTCCTCCCACGGTGATGATATTTGCACTGACTCTCCATTTTCTCAGAAGATTATGCAGGAACCAATCCTGCCGAACTTCAAACTTTCTCAGTTTGAGAGTTACGATGGGACCACTGATTTGATCAACCACCTGGAGGCCTTTCAGACAATGATGCTGCTCCACAGTATGCCAAATGCCATTTTGTTCTGGGCTCTTTCGTCCACCCTCAAGGGAGCCGCTAGGAATTGGTACTCGACCCTTAAGCTGAGTAGCATCTTTTTCTTTGATCAAATGAGCCATCAGTTTGCAGCTCATTTCGTTAGCAGCCGACGTCCCCATCGAGGTTCAGAATTTTTGATGAATATCAAGCAGAAGGATGAGAAATCTATCTGGGCTTATGTCACCTGATTTAATACTGCTGCATTGGAGGTCCAAAATCTAGATTAGTCTGTTGCAATGGCCGCACTCAAGAGTGGTCTTCAAAAGAATGATTTACTATTCTCCTTGGAGAAGAAGTATCCCAGGGACTTTAAGGTTAGAAATAATGAAGCCACCCAGGAGTAGCTGGTGGGCGAACCAAATGCGCCCGTGGTTGGAGAGAAATCGAACAGAACTCGACCACGCTCTCAAACTCCTCCGAAGTATAGGCAGGCTCGAACTCCTACCTAGGCCCAGAGGTGAAGAAGCCTGGATAAAAGGGCGCGATGGAACTATCCCTTTAGAAAATTTCATAACTTTGCCCCTCTCAATGCTAAAAAAACCCAAGTAATAATGGAGATCAGGGAGCAACTACCGAGACCGAAAAGGATGCGCACTCACCCCAGCAAGCGCAATCCTAATATGTTCTGCCTCTACCATCATGATCATGGTCACGATATAGAAGAGTGCATCTAGCTCCAAGACGAGATCGAGGAGCTCATCAGATGTGGTAGGCTTGGTCGGTTCCTATGATGTCGGCCGAAAGGATGAGAGGATCAACCAAGAGCACCCCCATCATCAGAACCACCAAGGGGCGAGGAGCAGCGAGATGATCAGCCTTCGATCGATATCATCAACACCATCTCTAGGAGACTTCGATAAGGGGAGGCTAGCAGGTCAGTCAAGCCCAAAAAGAGGTGGAGAACTAAAGAGCCCATTGCTTTCACCGATGAGGATGCTCAAGGAGTCCAGTTTTCACATAATGACATGGTTGTAATCTCTTTAAACATTATCGATTATGATGTGTGCCACATTTTGGTAGATAATGGAAGCACTGCTAATGTTTTATTTTATGATGCTTTCTCAAAAATGTCCTTACTGAATAATCACTTGGGACCTATGAACTTCTCATTGATAGGCTTCACTAACAATGCTATGAAAGTTGAGGGCATAATAACTTTGGCTGTGATTGCAAGGCAATGCCCGAAGCTGGTTAAGGCACAGATCGATTTTCTAGTCGTAAAGGCTCCATCTGCCTATAATGCTATTCTTAGTTGACCTGATCTAAATGTACTTTGAGCAGTAGTGTCAACTTATCATCTAAAGATGAAGTTTCTAATGGACTACGAAATTAGAGAGATCAGGGGAGACCAGGCATTGGCAAGATGTTGTTGCTCCATTACCCTATAGAAAAATATCCAGCCCAACCTTTGTCCTATTGATGGGTTGGATGTCTATGATGACCTTACCGAGGAGTGAGGCGAGCCTATGGAGGATCTCGTATCTGTGCCCTTAAATGATAGGAGCATAGAGCATACTGTGCAGATCGGTTCTAACTTGGAGGATGAGGTTCGGGAGCGATAAGTCACCTTCCTCAGAAAAAATGCGGACGTCTTCACCTGGGTCCCAATGGATATGCTAGAAATTGATGCCGAGGTCATGGAACATCGGCTGACTGTTGATCCTAAGTATCAGCCAGTAAAAGAGAAGATGCACAACCATGCCTCGGAGAGGCAGAAAGTAATTGCAGAAGAAGTAGGCAAGCTTCTCAAAGCTAGATTCATCCAAAAAGTTAACTACTCGATCTGGGTCTCAAATGTGGTTCTCGTCAAAAAGACAAATGATAAGTGGAGGATGTGTATAGACTTCAAAAAGTTGAACAAAGTCTGCCCAAAAGACAGCAACCCTCTACCCAGGATCGATCAACTAGTAGATGTGACTTCAGACTACGAGCTCCTCACCTTCATGGATGCCTTCTCTGGCTACAACCAAATCGGAATGGCATCGAAGGATGAGGAGAAGACTACTTTTATTACTAACCATGGTTTTTACTGTTATAGGGTCATGCCCTTCGGGCTTAAGAATGCAGGCATGACATATTAGCGCTTGGTCAATAAAATCTTCAAGGAGCAGATTGGCCATAATATGGAGGTTTACGTTGAGGACATGCTGGTCAAAAGCTGAATGTTTATCAATCATGTTGCCAACCTTGAAGAGGCTTTCGATGCGCTCAGAAAATACAAGATGAAGCTGAGCCCAACCATGTGCGCCTTTAGGGTAGCCTAAGAAAAATTTTTGGGATTCATGGTCTCAAGATGAGGGATTGAGGCCAATCCAGAGAAAACTCGAGCTATCCAAGAGATGACCGCTTCGAAGTTTATCAAGAAAGTTTAGCAGCTGACTAGGAAGGTGGCATCTTTGAATCATTTTGACTCAAGATCGATCGAATGCTGCATGCCCTTCTTCCAAATTCTCAATAAATCGAAATATTTTCACTAGACTTAGGAATGTCAAAAGGCATTCGACAAGCTCAAGAACTACCTCAACTCGCCCCCATACTAGCCAAACCTGAATCAAGAGAGGAGCTGTTCCTCTACCTTGTGGTCTCTCCTATGGTGCTAGCGACAGTCTTGGTCAAAGACGAGGTGAAAGTGCAGTGACTAGTCTACTACAAAAGCGGATCTTAAGGGATGCCGAGACTAGGTATACAAAGTTGGAAAAATTGACTTATGCTCTTTTGATTGCAGCAAGAAGACTTCGACCCTACTTTCAGGGATATGCTGTAACGCTCCTTACTGACCAATCAATCAGAGCGATCCTTCATCAAATGGATGCTTTTGAAAGAATTGCAAAATGAGCCATTGAATTAACAAAGTTTGACATCAACTATCGACCTCGGCTAGCAATAAAGGCTCAGGCACTGGCCGACTTCATAGTTGAATGTATCATCCTAGATGATGTCGATCTTCAAAATGAAACCAACATTTCATGGTTGGACCCAAGCTCTTCTGAAGAAAGAACAAACCTTTCTAAAGATTTTTAGGCCCTGTACGTCGATGGTTCCTCCAACACTTTTAGAGCAGATGCTGGGCTTATCCTGATCAATCTAGAAGAGATCATCATAGAGTACACCCTGCATTTTGAATTCCCAATGACAAACAATAGGGTAGAATATGAGGCCCTAATAGTTGGGCTCAGGATAGCCAAAGAATCAGGAGCTGATCGGCTTCTGGTTTGTAGTGACTCCCTACTGGTCGTGGGGTAGGTCAGCGGCAGTTATGAAGCCCGAGAAGAGAGCATGGTAAAATATCTTTAGAAAGTGAAGAGCTTGACCCCAGCCTTCGACAGCTTCAGCATTCAATAAATCCCAAGGATGGGAAATGCTAGGGCCGACCTTGTTTCCAAGCTAGCCATCCTAGCTCCTAATGAACTTTCGAAAGAAGTTTATTATGAGACATTGAAATGCCCATGCATAGAGGAACTGCAGCCCATCATGCAGGTCAGCTAGGAGCCCTACTGGATTGACTTGCTGACCGCTTATCTTAAGGATGGGGTTCTTTCTTGTGACCCGAAAGAGGCTCGAAAGTTGAGAAGCCAAGCCTCCCGGTATGTTCTTTATAGAATAAGTTATATAAAAGGTTGTATTTTCTACCATTCTTGAAGTGCCTCCGACCCTTTGAGGCCAATTTCGCACTATGGAAAGTGCACGAGAAAATTTGTGGGAGCCATCTGGGTGTCAGATCTTTGTCTCATAAGCTACTCCGATAATGGTATTACTGGCTGACTATGCATGGTTATTGTGTTGATTACGTCAAGAGATGTGATTGTTGCCAAAGGAACGCGAATGTCCAAAGGCAACCAACCATCGAGCTTGCCCCGTTGAGTGTTCCTTGGTCAATTGTGCAATAGGGAATGGATATTCTTGGACCCTTCCCAATGGCATCTGGGCAACGAAAGTTTCTTCTAGTTGCCATCAACTATTTCACAAAATGGATCGAAGCTGAACCACTAGCTAAGATTACCGAAGCCAAAATGCAAGACTTCATCTGGAAGTCGATCGTCAATAGATTTTGACTGTCCTAAACTATCATAATAGATAATGGCCGACAATTCATCTGAGTGAGGTTCGCCGAGTTCTACAAAGGTCTAAATATCTTCTACCACTTTACGTCGGTAGCTCACCCATAGGCAAATGAAAAATCTAAAGTGACCAACCAGACCCTATTGCAAGGCATCAAGACAAGACTCAAAAGAGCAAGAAGGGTCAGGGTGGACGAACTTTATCATGTTCTGTGGACATACCTCACTACACAAAGGTTGCCGACTGGAGAAGCACTATTCATCTTAGCTTTTAGAATAGAGGCAGTCATCCCAATCGAACTTAAGCTTCCATCGGCATGGGTAGTGGCTTTCAACGAGCAGCATAAACCAAAGACCTCGGAGCCAATCTCAACCTACTAGAAGAAAAAAGAGAGAAAGCCCAAGTTCGAATGGTGGCCTAAAGGCAAATGATGGCCCGATACTATAACTCCAGAGTCAGAGATAAAATATTTAGAGTGGAGGACTTACTGCTTCGACGAGCCACCATCCCTCAGCCTTAGAGCTAGGAAAAGCTTGCACCAAATTGGAAAGGACCCTACGAGGTCACGAAAGTCGTCCGACCTAGGACGTACTACTTGAAGAAACTCGGGGGCCAGACCTACCTCGATCATGAAATTCAAAAAATCTATGAATGTATTATCGATGATTTGATTACAATAAAATTTCCTTACTTCAACATCCTAATCTTTATTGTATATCGATAATAAAGGGGGACTACCCCTGGAACTTAATCTCATGATAAATACAGCCATATAAGAAATAGGAGGAGAACCTCATCCTAACATGAGCAAAGTCGAAGGCCTCATTCATTTTAGACAAGATGAGGGGAGAGATCCTGACAACGGCCCTAATGTACCCCTACAATCCGTTAGAAACAGGAGGAGAATCTCATCTTAACGTAAGCAAAGTTGAAGGCTTCATTCATTTTAGATAAGATGAGGGGAAAGGTCCTGACAATGGCCCTAATGTGCCCCTATAGCCCATTAGGAATAGGAGAAGAACCTCATCCTAACAGGAGCAAAGTTGAAGGCCTCATTCATTTTAGACGAGACAAGGAGAGAGGCCCTGACAACGGCCCTAATATGCCCCTACAATCCATTAGGAACAGGAGGAGAATCTCATCCTAACGTGAGCAAAGTCGAAGACCTCATTCATTTTAGATGAGATGAGGGGAGAGGCCCTAACAATGGCCCTAATATGTCCCTATAGCCCGTTAGGAATAGGAGAAGAATCTCATTCTAACATGAGTGAAGTTGAAGGCCTCATTCATTTTAGACGAGATGAGGAGAGAGGCCCTGACAATGATCCTAATGTGCTCATATAGTCCATTAGGAACAGGAGGAGAACCACATTCTAATATTAGCAAAGTCGAAGGTCTTGTTCATTTTAGACAAGATGAGGGGAGAGGCCCCGACAATGGTCCTAATGTGCTCCTATAACTTATTAGAAATAGGAGAAGAACCTCATCCTAACATAAGCAAAGTCGAAGACCTCATTTATTTTAGATGAGATGAGGGGAGAGGCTCCGACAATGGCCCTAATGTGCCTCTATAGCCTATTAGGAATAGGAGGAGAACCTCATCCTAACGTGAGCAAAGTCAAAGACTTCGTTCATTTTAGACAAGATAAGGAGAGAGGCCCTGATAATGATCCTAATGTACCCCTAGAGCCCGTTAGGAATAGGAGGAAAACCTCATCCTAACATGAGCAAAATTGACGACCTCGTCAATATAAGATTGGATGGAGGGAGAGGCCCTACCGACGATCCTAATGCACCCCCGTAAGCCATGTTAAGAATAGAAGGAAAGCCTCACCCTAATATGAGCAAAAGTTCGAACCTCGTAGACCAAAGACATAGAGAAGGAACAAGCTTGGTGGAGAATTCTTACACGTATTTTCCTATGACAACCTAACTATGTCAAATGCGAAAGGCAAAATTTTATCCTAGTTTATAGAAGAGATCCTTGTTTAACATCCACAACAAGCCCGACGTCCACAATGAGCTCGATGTCCATAATAAGCATTTCATAAGAAGATAATAGAGAGAAAAATGAGGTAAAAAAGGTAAGGCCATAAATAGGCCTCAGATTCATATAAAATAAAAATAATGAGAAATGTATTATTCCGTTACAAAAATGAGTCCATTACAAGCAAAACATAGGCTGATAAGGCTGATTATACTAAAAGAAAAAAAAAGGGGAGGAAGAGATTGAAGCTCTAAGGCGAACCAAATTCTTTGGACTTCGGACTGTCGGCTCTGACCATCACCAAGGCCTGCTTTAGCCTAAGGATCTCCTCAAGCTCCTTCTTCTTGTGAAGACCATTTACGTACATTCTGTTGGCGAGCTGAAACTTACCCTCAAGCTCTCACCACTGTCTCCTTATAACTTCAAACTCGGCCTCCACATCCTCGATGACCCAATGTTCACAGGTGAGCTGAAGCTTCAGCAGTTGAACCTTGGCCTGCTCCACCCCAACCACCTCTGAAAGCTCACCGACAGTCCACTTCAAGGAGGCAATCTCCTTCGACTCACCACTCACACTGGCCCCTCGATTATTGTGCAATCGCTTCCAAAGATGAGCTGCCTCATCTCTTGCAACCTTGAGCTCGCCCTCAAGCACGGACATCTTCTCCACCCAGGTCACTTTGTAGCTATTATGCTAGTCCTCAGTATCTTGCAGCTGCTTCTGAAGTTGAAAAAACTTTATTGACCAGTGCTAGTCGTACCGAGCCTTATCGATAAACCGTAGCAAGCTCCCTTCTAGAAGATGGATCTTTTCTCTAGCATTCTTCAGGTCAGCTTCAAGAGAGCTGATCTTTGCTGTGAGTGCCTAGGACTTGTCGCTGGCATTTTTCTTGAGTTTGGCAATCTCCTTCTTGAAGCTGCCCTTCTAGATACTGAAGGTCACCACTTCCTTCATATGCAAGCCTTGAAGGCTAGTGACCTCTTTGGTCACCTCAAAAGCATTCTTTCATGAGGCTCGAAGGTCATCCTCCATCATCTTCAACTTCTTCCTTAGAAGATGAACTTCCTTCCTTAGGTTCTTTATTAAGGGCTTTATTGAAACCCCTAGAGGCAGTGGATCAGTATTGGTGAGGGACTGCATTCGAGATACGAAAAGCGCTCAAAGGTATGGAACAAATTTACTTCATTTAATCAAAACTTTTGAGTACAAGATAAAAAAGAAAAAAGAAAAATGTACAACTACTCAAGGATCTCAACATCGAAAGGGATGATGGAGGGTAGAGCCGGATCGCTCTCGATCGCCTCAGGTTCTCAAACTAGTTAGGACACTTCTACAGCAGGTTCTGACGGGCCAGAAGTGAGCTCATCGAAGGTAGGGTCGACTACGACATTAGACGATCTTGCATCCACATCGTCTTCCTCCTCCTCTAAAAAGTTGAGGTCGAGCTCGGGGAACCTTCGGGCTACCCTACCTTCGTAGAGCTTGAAATCGTTGATAAATGCTTCTTGATCAAACTCAACGTTCAGATTCTGCATCTCGAGAGAGGTCTTGAACTCTTCCACATCTTGGGTCATTGCCTTTGAGATTGACTTTGCCATTTGGGTCTCTAGTTCGGCAATCCTATTTTTGACTTTCTTCCTCCTTTCCTCCTCTAGGGCTAGTGCAGCCTTTAGTTTGGTCGAGATGAACTCTTCTTTGTGGAGTGCACCCTAAAGACTTTCGATGTCCGCCACCTTCTCCTCAGCAAGGTGCTCTACCTCATTGACCCTCTCTAGAAGATGGAGGATCTCGACTCGAAGGTCCTCCTAAGTCTTTTGTGCCTCTGCCTCTTGATGACATGCCCTCTTGATATGGGCGAGCATCTGGTGATCCAACTGCAACAAGCGATTGGTGTTAAGAAGAAAAGGAGAGAAGAAGAAAAGTGCAGAAAAGAAGAGAAAGAGTCGAGCAATGGAGCAATCACCTTGAGGTTGGTTTCGAGAGAACCCCAGATGAGCTACCATGGGTCTAGGTTGGCCATCTGGTCCACCACCTCAGGCATAACAAACCTGTTGGCAAAATCTCAGATGACCTTCAGATTGTCGAAGGGATC
Organism: Cocos nucifera; assembly: GCA_006176705.1. Classification (NCBI taxonomy): domain Eukaryota; kingdom Viridiplantae; phylum Streptophyta; class Magnoliopsida; order Arecales; family Arecaceae; genus Cocos; species Cocos nucifera. Next base: position 18,818 of record QRFJ01003318.1, read on the forward strand.
CTCCCCTCGTTCATTGTCGTCACCATCCAGTCCGCCTAGGCGAGCCGTATAGGACATCTTTGCAACAACTTTTTTTTTTCTTCCCTCCCCTATCCCTTTCTTAATAGGGAGCTTCGAAACTCGATCTCCACTGGAGGGACCTGAGGGCATGAAAGACAACGGGCCCATGCTAGCGATGCCAACCTTGACAATTAGGGCAGTCTCGATGCCTATGATGACCTCGAATGCAACGACAGTGGAGGCGGAGACTTTAGATCTGGAAACATCGACCTTCACCCTCTTTGAGCCATCATTTCACACCTTCCCTTTCTTCTTCTTGGTGTAGATCTCTTTGGTAAGCATCTCGACAGCATGTGCATGCATCACTATAATAGGAAAAAAATCACGGTCAGTAACAATACACGTGCGCAAAACCATATGGATTTAAAAATCAAAAGATGTACCAGCAGGATCAGGGAAACTCAGACCCAGGTTGAACAAGTTCTGCTCCTTTAGAAGGTCAGGAAGAAGAGAAGCTCGGTACACCTATAATTTATCGGAGGAATCAAGGTCGGCTCCATCTAAGCTAGGAGCTCAACGAACTGACTCTCTAATATAATCCCATGAAGGAAGACCTAACAACAATGTCGGGCAATGTACAAAAAAAAGCTTTTCTTTCCAGTTGTGAATAAAAGAAGGGGAACCTTTCAACAACCTGTTCTTGCTAACCTGGGGGGAAGTACCACCAATCCTTCACAGAAGAATGGTGCTTGAAGGTATAGAAATTTCTAAATAGTGAAATGGTTGGCTGGACTTCGGTCAATCGACAGAGGGAGAGAAAACTTATGATGAACCGAAAGGAGTTTGGTATGACGGATGTGAAGAAGATGTTTAAAAATCGAAAGAGGACAACTATGAATGAAGACAGTGGGAGTCTAAACTTGGCATGCAAAGCTTCTAAGTACAAACAAAATTGGTCGATTGGAGGAGAGCTGACCCGGTCGGAGGAGCTAGGGAGTTCAAGGTCATATTCTGGAGGGATTCCATATTGGATTTGGATCAGAGAAAGATCATCTGGGGTAAGGACGGACGGGATGGTGTCTGAAGCAAAAAGATGAGTGGGACATGTTCCTAGGTTCTATCTTGGCCAGAGGTGCAGAGTTAATGAAGATCGGTCTAGATGAGCCCCATGAATCGATGGAGTGGGAGGTTTCGGAAGACATTCAGATCGAGATTAAACCCCAAGAAAACCCTCCCAAAATATATATATAAGAAAAATGAAGGGCAAAGGTCATCACCAAAAAATCAGGAAAGCAAGGAGCCAGAAGTGATAAGCACGAATAACCTAAGGGAAGGACTAGGAAACTAACATAAACCATCCAGGAAGAATGAAAGGATGATGGATGCGATGAGGACCAATCGAAAGGGTGTCCGGAGCTCAGGAAGATGAGAGAAAGTTAAGACCCTTGGGAAGAAGATGAATGGGGGTTGAAGGAAGGAGAAGACTCGGGTAGGAATGACTTCCAAACAATAGAAGAAGGCCTTAAATAGTCAGAGATAACCCGAGGTAGTTTTGATTGCGGATCGACTTCGGTCGATCAGCATGCGCCGCATGTCCCACTCATCATGACAGAGGAGCAACGATGGGTGGAGTGTTTATGGCAACGTACTTGGGGCAGAGTTTTGATGGAAGATTCGAAGGGCCATCTTTTCGAACTCATTTCAGACTTAGAAAGCTTTGGAACCAACATGGTAAATACTAAAACATCTCATCCTGACAAGCATGGGAATCTAGGATCGGACTTTGGCAGTCGCCTTTTTTCTTCCTTTAAATTTCAAACTCAAGAGTAGGAGAATTATTGTTGGGGATAAACCTCGCTCCCACCGAAGTCCAGTCTGATGTTTAGCCTAATATAACTGATAATCACAGAAGAGCTTCGATCGATAATTCTTCCTCTTCGAACTTCTCCAGCAGTCGAACTTCTTTCGGATCCTTCCAGCAGCCAAACTCCTTCTGGACCTCTCCAGCAGCCAAACTCCTTTCAAACTCCTTCAACAGCTAAACTCCTTTCAGACTCCTTCAGCAGCCAAACTCCTTTTGGACTCTTTCAGTGGTCGAACCCCTTTCAGACTCCTTCAGCAGCTAAACTCCTTTTGGACTCCTCCAGCAGTCAAACTTCTTTTAGACTCCTCCAGCGGTCGAATCCCTTTCAGACTCTTTCAGCAGCCAAACTCCTTCCAGACTCCTCTAACGGTCAAACTTCTTTCGAACTTCTCCAGTGGCCAAACTTCCCACAGTCATCCAAGAAGGTCTCCACACGAGTTCGATCCCATACATGGCATGAACCGACCAACACTTGGACTACCTCAAAGGAGCCTGAACTCTAGAATTGATATAGCTTAAAGGTCATCACCAATCGATGCCTATCCCTCTGAACTTTGACCATCAAATCTCAAACAGACTAGCACCTTACGACAATAAACTCCACATGGCCCCGAGCGGTCTACTATCCGATAGTTATGGTAGTCATTATCAGTTTGTTACAGGATCTATCTACAAAAGAGACCCTCCAAATATGTTTTCTTTAGGCTCTCTTCTTCTTCCAGAAATTCTGCAACTTTTTTGACTAAGCACTCCATTTTTGTTGGCCAAAAAAGCTAACTTGACCGTTGGAGGGTCTTGCCAGAGCCACCACCTTAGGCTATGAATGATACTTATATTGTAGGTCACCGATGGTGATCTCATCTCCTTCGACTCCAGCACTTCTCCGATGGCAATCAGATTTCACACCAACATCAGGCAAGCAACTTTCTAAGTAAAGCTGTGAAGAGAGTATCAAAATAAAAGTTTTTGAAACTCAGGGTTTGAGAAGTCTCAGCCTGAACTTGAGATGACTTGAGTTTCAGGTGATAGAAATTAAGTTTCTATTTTTCTGAGAATGAGATATCTCAATTCAGAATCAAGAGGTCTCAACCTGAAAGCGAGACGTCTCAGTTGATGAAAAATTTCTAGGAGCAGTTATTAACCAATAGTGTTATAAGTTATGAATTTTAAATTATTTTAAATGAGATGATAAAGCAGCTTAAGGTCATGAAATTGCTAGAAAATCATCTGAGCAACACCTATTTAGTTGGAAATTGGATGGATTCTTATTGAATTGACACCTAGCAATCTCTCTTTGGTTTATTCTTTTCCAAAATAATAAGACTATCGAATCCTTTGTTTTTGTTTAAAGCTTTAATTGTTCAAAAAGGGTAGAGGAGAGAAGGAGGGCTGAAGGAGGTCCTGATCCTAGTTAGAAATCAAAAAGGATTTAGTTATGAAGAAATAATTCAGTAGTGAGTTGGATTGAAGGAGAAAAGTTGCTGAATCAAGAAGAAGAATCTTGTATTGCTAACTGCAAGATTTTAAGTTATTGAAGGTAAGAATCCTGAGCCCTAAGTTAGATTTAAATTAATCGTTGAAGTGTTATAAGTGGATAGGAGGTTATGATAAAGCAAGTTATATGATGTAAACATGAATTAAGGATGAATTGTTGCTGTTTATCTTGATGGAAGTTATTTAAACAGTCATAAGAAATAGTCAAACATTATTGACTAATTTGGAAAATAGTTATGTGAATGAAAATATAGTTGAATCACTGGAAATTCCTGAATTACCTTGAAGGTTAACAAAACTTAAGCTAAAGCAAGCAGGACAGGATTAAAATATGTGATGGAAAGGCTAAAGAGCCATCCTAAAAAGAAACTATATGCTCCTAAATTTCTATATCATGATGGATTGTATTAATCAGTGTATATTAATATTATAGGAATAGAGAAGGTTCTTAGAGAGTGCTTTGAGGAAACCTGGTATCAAAGTGGAATAGTAGCTAGTAGCTTATTGAGGTGAGTGGGTTTCCATATCTAGCTTTAGTGTTTTACTTATTGTATTTTGTTATGAAAATAACTTACTTTGGAAAATAGTTAACTTTTGTATCCTTTAGCTCGTATATGTACTTGTCCAAACATGAAAGTAGGGATTGAAATTATTGACTTTTGCTATTCAACTTTGGAGAATTTCAGCTTCTTTTGTTTTTGAAAAAGATTACCCATAGGAGTGATCAACCTATGGGGTGCATCCATGCATTGCATGAGCATTTGCATTGGCATAAGCTGGCACATCCACAGTTTGCATTTGTGAATGTCCAATGGGGCTTGGCAGTGTATCGAAATGCCCAGTGGGGCTTGGCAGATATTTGACATTGTATTGGAATGCCCAATGGGGCTCATTTACATTATATGGCATCATGACATACTATTTATCGACTATCTTTGAAGGGATGCTCTAGGATTTAGTCCATGGCAGCTGAGGAAGAAGCATGCATTGTCATGGCACAATTTTGTATTTTGCTTAACCTAGTAGGGTATATTTTAGCTTTGTAAAGCTTCAAAAAGTAGGTCTTATATATCAATTTTTATTCTATATATTTCAGCTTTGTGAAGCTTCAAAAAGTAGTTCTTATGTATCAGTTTTTATTGTGCATATTTCATCTTTGTGAAGCTCCAAAAATTAGTTCTTACATTTCAATTTTATTATTATGTTGAATTACAAGTTAAGAATTCTTGGTTTTCCATTATTAGATTATTTATCCACTCAATGATACTTCCCTAAGTCTTACCCCTCACTCTTTTCATTGGCAGTTTTGAGAGTAGATGATTTTGGAGGTGTTGGTGCAAAAATCTATGAGGATGTCGGAGGTAGCTAGAGTTGGAAAGGTGAGGCTGCCAATGGGACCTACAAAATAAAGTCTAAATTAGAGATGGGTGGCTCTGGTAGAATCCTCCAATTCTCAAGTCAGTTCTCTGATCAACTAGAATGGAGTGCTCAAGAAATAGAGAAGCAGAGTAACATGGAGAGAAGAGAGCTTGGAAAAAATATATCTAAAAGGTTCCTTTTATAGATGGAGCATGTAACAAACTGATGGTGATAGTCGTAACCATCTAGTAGTGGGCTGCTCAGACCACATGGAGTTTGTTATGGAGGATGAGTTATCATTTATCGCAACTTATAGGTGGTGGAGATCCATTTATTGAAGTTCAAACATAGGTTGGAGACTTCAGTATATGAGGCAGACTTATAACTAGTCGAGGTTCGTTGGGGCAATGCCTAGTGGCTTTAAGAAGTTCAGAAGCCTCACGAGGGTCATGTGCCAGCAGATGCCTCCTAGATTGAGATCTGAAGCATTGTGCTAAATCCTTCATGGAACAGTCATCATGAATTAGTGGTTTGACGAGGTCCTTTCGGATGGCTCCAACTGAGAGGCATAACATGGACTAAGCAGGTCCATGATTAGCTGGAAGAAGTTCATCTTGAAAGGTATTCGAATGGAAGAAAGCATGATGGTAAGGAGTGCATTTGGAAGGAGTCCATCTAGAAGGAGTTCAATTGGAAGGAGCACTGCTGGGAGGAGTTCGTTTGAAAGAAGTTCAATTGGAAAGAGCGCTGCTGGGAGCATCACTGGGAGAAGTATGACTTGAGGGGTTCAGCTGGAAAGAGCATGTTGTCCATAATATAGGACTTCAAATGTCTTCAAAATTCATCACCAATAAAGGTCTGGTGGGTTAAACTTTTGTCTTGTCATTCATTCTGAGTTAAGTAGCAAGGTTAGTTAAATAACAGTTTCTCTTTACTCTTCAAGATTGTCTGGTTGAGCTTCAATTTGCTTTCGACAAGTTTTGTGATATGGACTTGCTGTTGAGAGGGTCAGTGAATTCATTCATAATGGGGGTTAGTGGTTAAGAACTTCAACGGGGGTTATTTTACCCCCAACACTTGTCCCTCTACTCTTGAGTTCGAATTCCAAACAAAGGAAGTATGAAAATCACAATAACCAAAGTCCTATGCCAATTTTTCGTCTATGAAGAAATGAAATGTTTTGGCTTTTTTTGAGTTAGTATCAGAGCTTCTTCAACATGAGGTGACTAGAAAAAATAGCTTTTCGAAATTCCCACCGAAGTGCCACCCAATGTATAGTGCAATTAAGATTCTATCAACCGCCTACCCTCTGTCATGATGAGAGGGACACGAATCGACTGGAGATTGGGTGTAGCAAATCTACGATCATAACAATCTCAAGCTCCTCTCTATTATTTAAATTCCTCCTTATTCTGACTTCTCACTTCTACTAGTTTCTTGTTCCTTGCTTCTTCATCCCCTCTGAACAGTCTGCTGTGATCATCGCCTTTCTTGACCGCTTCTTGGCCTTTTGATCATCTTTCGGTGCTCTACAATCCTATTTAGGTTAGTTCCTTAGCCCTTTCTTCTTCACCTCATTGCATTTTAATCATTGTTTGGTGGTCTTCTTCGAATTTCCCTAGTAGGTTTCGCTCCTTTCCCTTCCGAGACTTTGCTATCTTTTTTCTTGATTTTTTGGTTCTTTTTTTCAAATTTAGTTTCATCAATATGTCCACCAAGGAATCTTGGTCAACTTGTTTAAGAAGTCTGATTCATCTAAGCCTGATGGATCCAATCCATAAAGAAGTCGAGGTTGTAGAAGTACCCCACCCCCCTTTCGCTTATGATATTGTTTCTTTTGCACTTTATCCTACAGACCTTTTCTTGATATGAATTCAGTGTGGGATTCCCCCGAAATATGAGCTTGAACTCTTCAGACCAAACAGTCAAGCTTGTTCTTCTCCCCTGGGTTGTTTTTGCTTATATATCGAGGCTCTCCATGCTGGACTTCGACATTCAATTCCTTCTTTCATTATAGCTCTCTTTAGGTTCTTGAATATCTCCTTTGCCTACATGGTGCCAAACTCATTTAGGTTCATCATAAGATTCTTATCTTTATGAATCATGGCCGAGGTCCAACCTACCATTTCTCAATTCCATAATTACTTCACTTTCAAGCATCACCCCACCGCCAAAGATTGATGGTATCCGTCCCCTCAGTTTGGTAAGAAAGGGTTACTCAAGGGTGCCCCTTCTTTCATTCATAACTAGAAGGAAAAGTTCTTCTATGTCTCCTATCCATCCTTAGACTTAGGATTTCCTCCCTAACGATATCTGATAGATTCGGTCCACTGGGCTTCAGGATTTGTAAGAGAGGACCAAGAATCGGTTAGCAAGATTAAAAATTACTGGGCTCCCGGTCTATTCAAGCTAATCAAGGACCAAACTTTATTCAACTTCGATTTAAGTCCTCTCAATCAGGTAGGTATACTCTTAAATTTCATGAGTCTATTTCTCATCTATCTTTCTAATTATGAATTTTTCTTATTAAAAAAATGGATGCGGACGAGCTTCAGCATCTTTCAAAACAACTTTGAGCTCACAAAAAGAAGGGCACCACGATCGATAAGCCTTCCAAAAGGGTGAAGGTCGATGCCTTAAGCTCTGCCATGCCCACTATTATTACTACTGATCTCCCTGTCACTATCGCCACCACCAAGATTGCAGCACCTCTGACCTCCACGAACTCTCCGATCGAAGTCCCGACTTTGGAGCCCCCCACTAAGAGGGTGATGAAGTGGAAAAAAAGAAGAAGGAGAAATTGGTCACCGCAAAGGTCCGACGCAGGGTTGCTGCTAGGGGCCACTAGGGGATCCAACGGTTCCAACAAGGATCTGGGGAAGACCCCCATCAATAATAAAGACATCATCAAGAAGCTGGTTGATGGGTGTACCCTACCCCAGATCATAGATGGATTGTTGAAGCCAATCCCGAGTAGTGCACCTGGGATTCTCTAGGGTTCTTCCTTAAGGTAGGTCAACTCGTCCCTCTTCCCTTTCGCTCCTTAGCTTATCCATTGCATTTTTGTTAACACAAGGCACTTGGTCATTTTCATAGATTGGACACTAGTTGATTGCCAATATCAAGGTGATGAACTGTATGAAATCGGAGGCCATGAAAGCTGAAGAAAATCATCAAGCCAAAGTCGCATGCCTTATTGAAGAGAAAGCCAAAGTCGATCACCTGCTTAAGGAGAGGTTGGCTGAGGTTGAAGGGCATCAGCAAATTGTATGGGATGCTGAACAAGCTTTGACAAGGGTGAAGGAGGAGCTGGTCTCCGAGATTGAGAAGAGGAAAAAGATGGAAGCCAGAATGGCAAAGAAGGAGCAATGAATTTTAGGCCGGATTACGAAGGCCAAGGTCCAAGCTATGGAGGAGTTCAAGGTTTCTGCCAAAATGAGGGACATAAAGGTTGAGTTTGCCTAACTATCCTTCATTCAGGGATATGATCTTTGCCAAAAGAACGTGGTCGATAAATTTCTTGAGCTTGATCTCAGTTTTCTTGATGAAGGAGCCTCTAATGATGAGGTCAGACCATCCACTGCCACTACTGATCTCCCCCTAGCCGAGCCTCCATCTGTTGTTGCTGATCTCCTATCAGCTGATGCTCCATCTGCTACTGTCGAGGAATCGACTGTACCGAATTCTCTGCTATTCCACCCGAGGTCTGAGGCCTCTTATTTTTGCAATTTTCATTTTTATTTTTCTTCTCCTGTATTTGAGAAATATTTTAATTAATGAAAATAAGTTTACTTTAAGTTTATGTCATGGTATGCTTGTTTTTTAGAATTCCTCTAGTGAAGATAATCATGCTTCGTCTCTCCCTGCCGATGCCACACCGCTGCCCCAAGGCCTTCCTCTAAGATCTGTTATTAAGAACTTGAAGAGGGAGGTTCATCAAACTATGAAAAAACTAAAGAAAGCAAAGGATGAGCTTCAAAGGTTGAAGAAGCATTATTTGGAAGCTACAGTTGAAGTCACCCACCTTCAACAAATCCATAAAAAGGATGCCATGGATTATATCAATAAGAAGTTCCATCTGACAGAGGAGTTGGAATGGATGAAGAAGCTTAGCAGTGACAAGTCATGGACCCTGACAGTCAAGGCAAGCTCTCTGAAAGTCGAGCTAAAGACAACGCAAGAAAGAATTCGAGTACTTGATGGAAGTTCAGCATGGTCAACCAATTGCAAAGAATATAGCTGGGATTGGACAAAAAAGTTTTCCAAACTCCAAAGCCAATTACGGGTAGCTGAGGACTCTCATAATAAATACAGATGCAATTAGTATAGCCAAGTTGCTATCCTCAGAAAAAAACTTCGAAGAGTTGATGATGAGATCACCCGACTTCAGTGACAATTGTCAGAAGGGGCTCAAGCTAGCTCGAGTAGAGACTCGATGGAGGTCTTATCCTTATGGAGCTATTTAGAGAGCTTGTCTACTTGGTACAGGAATAGCCAAATGGAGCTATGGGAGTTGAAGGTGCAGATGGTCTATCAACAAGATGTTGTGAAGGATGCGAAAGCCGAGTTGGCTATATTATAAAAAAAGATAAGGGAAGTTGAAGATGACTCCTGGAGGCACAAGAAGTTATTAAGTGAAAGCCTGGTAGCTTGGTGGGAGCTCAAAAAAATGATTAAGGACTTGAAGTTATCTTTGGTATTAGCTGGCACTGGTAGTCCAAAGTCTGACTCTGAGTAGGACTTTGGTGCCTTTTTCTCTTCTTCTTCTCTCTTTTTTTAACTGGTCCTATAGATCTTAACATGTATCAAACTTTTATTTCAATGAAATACTACTTTTCAATTATCTCATCTCAGACGTATGCTTTTGTAGTTTTTTCACTCTCTTCTTCTTATTTTTTTTGTTCACGACTATGGAGTTATCCTTCGATAATGGTTCTAGTTTGTCGTGGCATATGTATCCTTTAATTATAGATGCTGACACTTGGGTAAGTTTTTTTTGGATTTGTATAATTGGGTCCTTACATCTTTTGTATCTAGATGAGGTCCTCCTTCTTTTCCTGATGAAGTTATTGGGATGCAAAAGAATCGTTAAAAGGGTCTCTCCCTATATTCTCCTATCAGGATGAGATCCTCCTCCTATTTTTGATAGGGTTGGCTTTTACCATTGTTAGGATGAGGTCCTCCTATCTCTAATAAAGTCACTAGGGCATAAAAGAGCAATTGAAAGAGCCCCTCTCTTGTCCCCCTATTAGGATGAGGTTCTCCTCTTATTCCTGACAAGGTTGGCCTTTACTTTTATTAGAATGAGGTTCTCTTTCTGTCCCTAACAATATTATTGGGGCACAAAAAAATCCATTGAAAGGGTTTTTTCTCGTGTTCCCCTATCAGGATGAGGTCCTCCTTCTGTTCTTGACAGGATTGGCCTTTACCTTTGTTAGAACGAGATTCTTCTTCTATTCTTGATAGGGTTGGCCTTTATCTTTGTTAGGACGAGGTACTCCTCCTATTCCTAACAAGATCATTGAGGCACAAAAGGATCATTGAAAGGGCCTCGCTCTACGAATTTCTTTCAAGATGGCGTCCTCCTCTTGTTTCTGACAGGATTGACTTTTATCTTTGTTAGGGTGAGGTCCTCCTCCTATCCCTAATAAGGTCATTGGGACACAAAAAAGGCTGTTGAAAGAACCTCTCCCTGTGTTTTCCTATTAGGACGAGGTCGTCCTCCTATTCCTAATAGGGTTGGCATTTATCTTTGTTTGGGCGAGGTCCTTCTCCTATCTCTAACAAGATCATTAAGGTACAAAAGGATTATTGAAAGGACCTCTTCCCATGTTTTTCTTTCAGGATGAGGTCCTCCTCCTATTCTTGATAGGGTTGGCTTTTACTTTTGTTAGGACAAGGTCCTCCTCCTATCCCTAACAAGATCATTGGGCCACAAAAGGGCCATTAAAAGGGTCTCTTTTCTTTACCTCCTGTTTAAAAATCAGAGGCCTTCACCCACGCTTGGACGAAGTTTACCTCCTATCTTAAATAATTGGAGGCCTTCTACTTTCTTTAAGAACAAAGTTTGGTTAAATCATTTTCTGCCAATATATAATTTTGTACCAAAGAACAAAGATACTATAGTAAGAAAGTTTTATTGAGGCAAGATTATTGATAATACATTTGCAAGTTGTCCAAGTTTCAAGATAACAGGAGCGTTGATCCTCCGATCTCCATCAGATAATATGTTCCCGATCAAATGTTTTCCATGATTTCATAGGGGCCTTCTCATTTCGGGGTGAGCTTTTCTTGATTTTGAGGTTGCAAAACATCTGCTCGCTGAAGCAGCAGATCTCCTACTTTGAATGTCTGACCCTGGAGTTATAGTAGCATGCTATCCTTTGTTTGTAAGCTGTCATTCAAATTTGAGCCTTCTTTCATTTTTCTTCCAATAGATCGAGATTTGCTTTAAGATCCTATGAGTTGCTTTATTCATTAAAGGCTTCAACCCACGCTGAAGGAAGCTAGAATTTGATGGGGATGACTGTCTCCCTCCTGAAGGCTAATGCAAAGGAATTTTCTCTAGTAGGTAATCTTTGGATAGTCTCGTAAGCTCAGAGAACATGATAGAGTTCGTCCATCCATGTTCCTTTTATCCTTTCAAGCCTTGCTTTTATCCCTTGAAGTAAAGTTCTGTTAGTTACCTTGGCCTCACCATTCGCCTATGGATAAGCTACTAATGTGAAGTGGTGGATGATGTTCAGGTCTTCACAAAACTCAGCGAACATCGCTCCTGCAAACTGGCACCCATTATTAGTGTCTAGTGTCCAAGGCAGGTTGAATCTACAAATAATTGACTTTCAGATGAAGTCCTATACTTTGACTTCAGTAATTTTTGCTAGAGGTTCTGCCTCAACCCACTTGATGAAATAATCCACTACCACCAGTAGGAACTTTCATTCTCCAAGTGCCATGGGAAAAGGCCCAAGTATGTCCATCCCCTAGTGTGCAAATAGATAAGGAGCAGTTAACAGTGTGAGTTGTGAAGCTAGCTATCTTTGAAAGTTTGCATATCTCTGACACCTGTCACACTTCTTTACAAAATCCATTGCATCTTGGTGCATTATCAGCCAATAGTATTCCTGCTGAAGTAACTTATATGATAAGGATCTCACCCCCAAATGATTTTTGCATATTCCTTCGTGAACCTCTCTAAAGGCATAATCAGCTTTGGAAGGTTGGAGACATTTGAGAAGTGGCAGGGAGTACAATCTCTTATAAAGCTTATTTTCATACAGGACATAATGAGAGGCTTGATTTTTTAGTTTTCGGGCTTCTTTTGGATCTTTGGGAAGGCGTCCCTCCTTGAGATAAGAAATCAGTGGGTCAATCCAAGTAGGATCATGGTTGACCTACATTATTGTTTGGGACTCTTTTGAACTTGGGTGCTGTATAGCTTCGAAGAAAACTTTCCTCGGTAGTTCGTTTGGGGCCAGGGTTGCCAACTTTGAGAGAAGATCAGCTCTAGTATTCTCTACCTTGAAGATCTACTAAATATCAAAACTATCAAAAGTTGAGATCATGCTTTCTATTTTTTTCAAATAGTTGTTCATGCTTTCCTCCCAAGTTTCATAATTGCTACTGACTTGCCCCACAACCAGCGGAGAGTCGCTGTAAACTTTAAGATGTTCTGCTTCTAGTTTTTTTATCTATTTTTACTTCTACAATCAAGGCTTCATACTCTGCTCCATTGTTAGTAGCATGGAACTTAAAGCACGAAGCATATTCAGCCATAATCCCCTTTGGATTAATAGAATCAAGCCTGCACCTGCTCCAGAAGCATTAGATGAACCATCAACATATAGTGCCCAAAACTTTTTAGGGAGATCAATCTTTTCTTCAAGGAAGCTAAGGATATCTTCTTGGTGCTCTAATTTTGTCGCATCCAGAATAGTGTACTCTACTATAAAATCAGCTAGTATTTAGGCTTTAATGGATGGTCAAGGTTGAAAATGAATGTCAAATTTAGTTAATTCGATCGCCCACTTCACTATTCTTCTAGAGGTATTGGGCCAGTGAAGAACTGCTTTGATGGATTGATCAGTAAGGAGAGTAATTTGTATCCCTAACAATACGGTCAGAGCTTCCTAGCTATAATCAACAAGGCATACGTTAGTTTTTCTAATTTGGTATACCTTATTTCTGCATCCCTCAGGACTCGACTTATGTAGTAGATTGGCTTTTGAGCTTTAGCCTCCTTTCTGACTAGGATGGCTCCAATAGCTGCTGGAGATATAGCAAGGTATAATAATAGCTCTTCTTCAGATTTAGGCTTGGCTAGAAGTAGAGGCAAACTAAGATAGTTCTTCAATTTTTCAAAGGCCTGCTGGCACTCAGGAGTCCAGTTGAAGTTCTTGGATTGTTTGAGTACTTGAAAAAAGGGCATACAATGCCCCACCGACCTCGAAACAAAGCGATTCAAGGCCTCTACCTTGCTTGTGATTTGTTGAACTTCTTTTAATGTTTTTGGGATAGCCATCTCTTAGATGACTTTGATCTTCTTTGGGTTGGCTTCAATGCTGCATTATGACACCATGAATCCTAGGAACTTTCTTGTGGTTACTTCGAAAGCGCATTTTGTAGGATTCAGCTTTATCTTGTATTTCTGAAGGATGCTGACTCTTCAAGATCGGCAATATGATTTGATGAAGATCGACTTTTAACCAATATGTCATCCATATAGACCTCCATGCTATGGCCAATCTGCTCCTTAAAAATATTATTTACCAGGTGCTGATAAGTTGCATCTATATTTTTAAGCTGAAAAGGCATGACCCTATAACAATAAAGACCATGGTCGGTAATAAAAGTGATCTTCTTTTCTTCCTCTAGGGCCATCCGAATTTGGTTGTAGCCAGAAAAGGCATCTATGAAGGTGAGGAGATCATGCCCCAAAGTTGCATCCATTAGTTGGTCAACCTGGGCAGGGGATAGCTATCTTTTGGACAAGCTGTATTCAAGTCTGTGTAGTCTATGTACATCCTCCACTTGTCATTTGCCTTTTTAACGAGAATGACATTTAAGATCTAGTCTGGATAGAGCACTTTCCGAATGAATCCTACCTTAAGAAGCTTGTTGACCTCATCCATAATAGACTTTTGCCTCTTTGGTGAAAACTGCGCTTCTTCTACTTCACTAACCAATGCTTAAGGTCACACCTAGACAATGCTCCATTACTTCTGCATCAATCTCAGGCATATCTACAGGCACCCATGTGAAAACATCAGCATTCCTTTGCAAGAAGTTGACAAGAAACTTTCTCACTTTTTCTTTCAGATTCGAGCCAATCTTTAAAGTGTGTTTCTTATTCCCATTATTCAAAGGAACCTCTTCTAGGTTGTCGATGGGTTCTCCCTTTTCTTCAGAATGGTCATCATGGGCATCAAGTCCATCCACTGAAAAAGGATCTACTTGTCTTCCTCCCTGTAGGACAATATTATAGAAGTGCTGAGCTAGTGCCTGATTTCCTCTGACCTTCCTAACTCCATGCCTTGTTGGAAACTTCATTTTCTGGTAGTAAGTTAAAACCATAGTCTGGAGTGCATTCAAACTAGGTCAGCCGAGGATTGCATTGTAGGCAGAAGGGGCCTTGACTGCTAAGAAATTGACATAAGCTCTAGATTGCCTTGGGTACCAACCTGCTACTACTAGCAATGTTATTACTCCTTCCACTGGTATTGTTTTGCCTGTGAATCCTACTAATGAGGAATTCATAGGACCCATCCTATTATCAAAAATAGATATTTTAGAAAAGTCTCATAAAACAAAATATCAGTAGAGCTTTCATTATCAATTAAAATATGGTGCACATCATAATCGATAATATTTAAAGTAACTACAACCACATCATTACGTGAAAGTTGAACTCCCTGAATCTTCAGAAAGTGATGGATTCTTTCTGTTTTTTTTACTGACTCTATCCAGGCCCCTCGTCGATGTCCTCGAATATGTGATGATTCCGAATTTTTTGCACATCAGGGCAAGCAACTTGTTAGATATATGTGCCCTAGAAGCCAGAATTGGCTGACACTTGTAATACACTTCTAGGGGCAAAATTATAATTTTGACTATAAATAATAATAAAATGGGTTATTTTCTATCACATATGTGTATTTAGTGTCTGTGATACATCCTTTGAGTTAATGGTAATGATAATTCATATTTTCAAGAGTTGAAAATTTAAGACATGAATAATCATTATTAACTCATAAACAGCTCCCGACCATAGGATCATCACGAGGATGGTGATTGATCCGGAAGGTTGGTGTACGATCGCTTCTCTTTAGTAGATGAGTCTTGAGTCTACGGTGTGGAGACACCGGAGCGAGAGTACAGGTACTCGTTAGAGAACGAGGGCACTGAGCGTGACCACCTCGAGTAGTCATTAGGGAGTCTACCTTCTCGTCAATGACTGACTCGATGCTGCAGTAGTGTGTCTGGTTCTTTGACCTGAGATGCATCGGCAGTTCACCTTGAGGGTGTTATAGTTTGACTACACCATTACTCGGTCTCCTAGCCATATGGAACCCTGAGGTGTATGTTGGCTATAGCATGTTCATTGTAGGAACTGGATTGCATCAAGATGGGATCTATCTACCTCGGTGGTAGAGGAGCAGCCCTATGATGATCATGAGAATCAAGTCCAGAAATCCATGGCCATGGCAGAGTGAAATAATAGAAAGAGTTTCTATTTAGATTTTCACATTGGACTCGAATCGAATGATTACATCATATGACAGAGACTAGGGTTTGACGAGTTCACCTTAACCCTAATCTGATCGGGGCTCAAGATAGAAGAACTTAATCACACAGGTAGCTGCACCAAGAGGTTCGCATTCAGCTCTGATGGGTTGCCACCATATACTGCTAGGTGTCACTGGTGGATTTTGGGAGCAATTAGAATGATTTAGATGATCGATCATTCTAGCTGTTCGAATCAGAAGAGTTCTGATCCATCGAAAGGAGTTTCGATGATGTCGATGATAGAGATCATGACATATCCCATTACCATACAGAACTGAACCTAACTGGGTCACACAAACAAGGGTTTGAATCTGGTGATCATCAATTGAACTGATCTAGTTCAATTGATCTGAAATGAGATTCAATTAGGTTCAAGGAAATCGTGCTAGCACTCGATTGAACCTAACGTTCTTCTTTTACTATCATAAATAAGTTGTCCTGACTGAGCCAAAGGAGTTTGTGCTCAATCAGAGGCCTTCATATGGTCTGACTGGAGGTTGTCCAAGTCAGAATAGGTTGTCTTATTTTGTAAGACATTACCTGCCATTTTTGGTCACCTGCCATTTCTTGTTCTTTGACTTTGGTCAAAAGTCTACCTTTGACTGGTCAAACGTTGACCATTGACACTTTGACTTTTGACCACATGTCATGCACCTATTGGAGAGCTGGTGGGGGCCTGTCCCCCTGCCAGAACCTGGCAAGGAGAAGGGCGCACGCCACGCCAAGGGTGGCGTGAGCCCAAGTTAGGAGGCGCCTAGGAGTCCTTGTTGGACAAGGACTCCACCTCCCTTTTGGATTCCAATTCAGAGTTCTACTAAGAATCCAGTTTGACTGGTCTTAGGCACCCTCTAAGGAGGAATCCAGGGGTCTCTATTCCAACCAATCAGATTTAGATCTGATTTCACAAAGGGTTGTGATTGGTTGGAGAGGAAGAGGAGTTGGATCACAAGCTTAGGTCTATAAATAAGACCCTGCGCCCAACCCTAATCTAAGCAATTGCAATTGAGAAATTCCCACGCCCCAAGGCTGCCTCTCCCCTCCTTCTCCATGCCATAGTCTCTTCTCCCCTTGCTCTCCACGTCCAAAAGGAGTTTTGGACTTAGGTTGGTGCGATTCAGATCAAGGAAAGGCGATCAAAAGCAAGAAGGCTGCGCTGCTGCAAAAGGACGACTGCTGATCTTCAAAAGAGTTTTGAAGATCCTCCAGATCAGATCCAGATCTGATTTTTGGAGGTGTGATAGAGAAGAAGAGGATCTCCAGATCCAACCCGAGTGGATACCGGTAGAGGCCAGGCGCTTGCGTGGCTAAGATCCAGAACCTTCCGCTGCAATCAGGATCATCTACAGGGTAATAGGATTACCCAAATCAGGTAAATTAAATTTGATTTAATTTATCTTATTTTATTTTATTTATTAAAATAATAAGAATCAGATCTGAAACATATCAAGATCTGATTGAGATCAAGAGAAAAATTTTTGAAATATATCTCTTGATCTGATCAGATCTGGACGAACCTGGACCGGGAAATCAGGATTTCCCTTCAACTGGTATCAGAGCCATGGTTCTAAATTGTTTAGATCTGATTTTAATTTTATTTTAATTAGAAAATAAAGTGATTTCAGATGTCACATGAGATGTGATCAGATCTGAAATCAGAAAAATTAAAATTAAATGATTTGGATCTAAGATTAAGAAGATATGCATGACTAGTTCTAGAATAGAATAGTTCTATAGAATAGTTTTGCATGTCTTTGATTTAATCTGATTAAATCATATTTTAGATCTTCTTATTTACTATTTTTTGATATTATAAGTGTTATAATAACATCTGATAAACAGCAAATAAAAATTATTTAATTTTAAATATCATATGAGATATGATTGATGCATGTCTAGACTAGTTGTAGAATAGTTCTACATAATTGTCTAGATTAGAATTTATTTTGATTAGATCAATTTAAATCTAATTTTTTAGATTATTATGAGATAATTTAGATCTGAAAACATGCATGATTTGATACATGAGATGTATGCAAAATATGCCTTGATTAGATCTAAATTTGTATATGAGATATATGATATAGATCTATAACTGTTTTGTAGATTTACATGTTCCTGATTAAGGCGTTCCTCTTGGCCGTCCGGTCATAAGAACGAAGAAGGGTTTAAAGGCCCTCTCTTCCCATTCGATGGGGTGTTCTTATGACGTGTAGGGGTGCTGCGTGTTCGTCCTTAATCAGAAACCCAAAACTTACTTTCTGCAAAACCCTAGATCCTGAAACCCTAGGATTTATTGTGCATATTTTGTTTATGAACCCAACTTAATTAAGAATTAAGTTTATGGAATATTAATTAGGTCTAAAATTGAGAATTTCAGATCTAAGACATATTCATAATACTGGGTTCGGGCTTGGGTAGCTCAATTAGGTCTAAGCGGTTGATCAAACCGAATCAAGAGTTGGTTAGATGGGATCAACAATGCTTAAATTGACCAGCCTAATAGGATTAAGTCTGGGTCAAGATCGAGTCACGATCAAGCAAGACCTAATTAGGCTCAGAGGTTAGAGTCTGGATTGTAGGCTAACCCAATTGGTTCTGACTCAACAATTTGGTGTCTAAGGTAAGTTTGGCACAGACGACCGACTGGTTTTTAATTGGAAGCTACTCGACCTGAATGCGTTCTTGTGCGAGTTAACGGCATATTCCTTCCACCGGTCTCACTTACCTGGCCATATCTGTTGACACAGTTCTGATCTGAGGTGGTCAATAATCCGAGCTAACCCATGCCACTAGGTTAGTCATAATTGTTATGACTAAGCCAAGTCTAGTTTAATGAGACCTGAATCAATTCTCCCTAAGAAAAGATTAAGTCTGAGGTCTTCCACCATTGTAGACGTGCGGGCCCTTCCCGGGGTTGATTGTTCTCGGCTGGATACAGTGGCTCAGTTGCACCGGGAAGACGCAACCATGTCTATTAGGCATTGGATGCTATGGGCTGGAGGATGAGTTGGGCTCAATATTTCGGATACGGTGAGAGACCCAATTAGGAACCCAGTCTATGCAAATGGTGGGTCTGACTTAACTAAGGAGTGGATCAATATTCCGGATACGGTGAGATTCATGAATTAGAGACCAAGTTTGGGTGCACCATGATTAGAGAATCATTGAACAAGAGTTGTTCACTCATTGGCTAACCCATCACCAATAACTGTTAGGTGAGGTGATGAGTCAGTTGGTGAGACCGCACCACCCACTAGAAATCATTCAATCGTGGAGATTTTCGCATCTCTACAGAGGGAGTGTAGGGATCCGAGAAAATAGTGGGAGCTAATTTGTTTAAAAATAAAATCCCTAAACAAATTGGTCAAGTCAAAATTACAGTATCTAACTAGAATCTTTGACTCTCTACAGGAAAATGTCTGCGTCCAACCCACTGGCACGTATCCTAGACACACATAGACTGACTGGACCCAATTATAAAGATTGGCTCAGGAACTACAAAATTATTTTGGGTTCAGAGAAGTTAACACATGTTTTGGACCAGGACCCTCCCACCTTACCAGCTCGTCCATCCACTGAACAGAGAGCGTCTCTGGAAAAATGGATTGACGAAGATAATAAGGCCAGATACTACATGTTGGGCTCGATGTCTGATGAGCTCCAGCGCCAACATGAAGATATCGGGACTGCTCGCCAAATGTTGGCTCACCTGCAGGAGATGTTTGGTGAACAGAGTCGCGCAGCCAAATATCAAGTCACAAAATGACTTTTTAAGGCTAAGATGCGTGATGGGCAGTCAGTCCAAGATCACTGTCTGACAATGATCAAGGACATGGAAGAGCTTGAGAAGCTCGGTGTGAAGTTGGACTTGGATCTGCAGAACGATATTATTCTGCAATCCTTGACTGATGCATATGGGCAATTCATCATGAATTACCACATGCATAAACTTCAAAATTCCTTGGCCGAGTTGATGAATATGCTGGTTACCGCTGAGCTTTCTATGAAAGGTTCTAAAGGCTCAGTTCTTGCTATGGAACGGACTTCTTCCAAAAGAAAGTCTTATGGAAAGAAAAAGAAGTCTGTGAAAAAGCAAAAGGTGGAAGGATCAAAGAAGAAGAAGGCAGAACCGAAGAAAGAAGGTCGATGGCAAAGGAAAGTGTTTCCATTGCAACAGCGACGGCCATTGGAAGCGGAACTGCCCTACTTACCTGGCCACCCTGAAGAACAAGAAGGAAGGTCCTTCTGGAGGTATGCTCGTTATTGAGTCTAACCTTACGGTTTCTTCTGCATCCAGTTGGGTGCTTGACTCTGGTTCTAGTGCTCATCTGTGCACTTCTATGCAGGGTCTTGAGGATAGCAGGAGGCTGAGGGATGGAGACATGATCCTACGCATCGGTAATGGAGCAAGAGTTGCTGCAGTAGCCGTGGGAACATACCCTCTTCGATTACCATCTGGTTTAGACTTAGTTTTAAAAGACTGTTATTATGTGCCTGCAGCTAGCAGGAATTTGATTTCTGTTTCATGCTTAGCACAAGAAGGTTATGTGATCACCTTCTTTAAGGACCATTGTAACATTCTTTATGAAAGAAATAAA
The DNA here is from genome assembly GCA_006176705.1 of Cocos nucifera. Taxonomy (NCBI): domain Eukaryota; kingdom Viridiplantae; phylum Streptophyta; class Magnoliopsida; order Arecales; family Arecaceae; genus Cocos; species Cocos nucifera. The sequence goes on from QRFJ01003318.1 coordinate 38,918, forward strand.
ATTGCAAATGGTTTCCTTGTTAATGGTCTTTATCAGTTGCATATTGATGTACCTGTTTTTAACTATCGAGCAAAACGTGAATGCCAAACGACCTAGGGATAGTCCAAACGACAGATATCTATGGCACCTGAGATTAGGTCATATAGCAGAAGATAGGATTAACAAATTGGAGAAAAATGGGCTATTGAGTCCATTGACTTTTGAGTCATATCCAACTTGTGAATCTTGTCTTCAAGGCAAAATGACTAAACTCCCTTTTGTTGGACATGGGGAGAGGGCCACAGATCTCCTTGCCCTAGTACATACTGATGTGTGCGGCCCATTTGATGTGCCGGCTAGAGGCAATTTTGTCTACTTCATTACCTTTACCGATGATCTGTCTAGGTATGGGTATGTGTATCTTATGAGACACAAGTCTGAAGCTTTTGAAAAGTTCAAAGAATTCAGACATGAAGTAGAAAAACAAACTGGAAAACCCATTAAGGTTCTTCGATCAGATCGAGGAGGTGAATACCTTAGCCGGGAATTCCTAGACTATCTTAAGGAAAATGGCATAGTCTCTCAATGGACTCCACCAGGAACACCTCAACTCAACGGGGTTTCAGAACGGAGAAATCGGACTCTATTGGATATGGTTCGATCCATGATGAGCTTCACAGACCTCCCTGATTTTCTTTGGGGACATTCATTATTAACTTCAATCTATCTACTGAATAGGGTTCCCTCTAAAACCGTTCCTACCACACCGTATGAGATATGGCACGGTAAGAAACCAAGTCTGAGTCATCTCAGAATTTGGGGTTGTCCGGCTCATGTCAAAAGACAACAAGCGGACAAGTTAGAGTTTAGGTCCTTTAGAGCTCGATTCATAGGATATCCTAAAGAGTCATTAGGATACTATTTCTACATTCCAGAAGACCACAATGTGATTGTGAGTCGACATGCCATATTTCTTGAAAAATAGTTTATTCAAGATAGCGGCATTGGAAAGCAGATTAAGCTTGATGAGAAAGTCTCACAAGCAGAACGAGCTAAGGACCAAGTGGAACCAAATCAGGTTGAGCCAATAAGAACACTACCTCCTCCACCTCGTAGATCGGAAAGAGTTTCCCGTCCCCCTGAAAGATACTTAGGTATTATTTCAGAGGACGTAGAGGAAATGTTCCTCATAGGTAATGGTGCTCATGGTGATGATCCCAAAACCTACAACGAGGCGATATCAGATATCGACTCCGAGAAATGGCTTGAGGCAATGAAGTCAGAAGATTGACTCGATGCACTCAAACCAAGTCTGGACCTTGGTAGATCCACCAGAAGGTATAGTACCTATTGGGTGTAAATGGATCTTCAAGAGAAAGATTGGTGCAGATGGGAATGTGGAGACATTCAAGGCTAGACTGGTGGCAAAAGGTTATAGTCAACGCGAAGGCATTGACTATCAGGATACCTTTTCCCCAGTAGCTATGCTAAAATCCATCCGCACATTGCTTGCCTGTTGCAGCCTATTTCGATTATGAAATATGGCAAATGGACGTGAAAACGGCATTCCTAAATGGATATCTTGAGGAAGATATCTATATGGAACAGCCGCTAGGTTTCACATCCAGTGATACTGATCACAAGGTTTGCAAGCTGCAAAGGTCCATATATGGACTTAAGCAAGCATCTCGGAGCTGGAACACTCGTTTCAATGATGTGATCAAAAAGTTTGGTTTCATCAAAAATGAAGAGGAACCATGTGTTTTCAAAAGGGTCAGTGGGAGCGCTGTTGTCTTCCTCGTATTGTACGTGGATGACATCCTCCTTATTGGGAATGATATTCCCATGTTGACATCAGTCAAGATGTGGTTGTCCAAGGAATTCTCCATGAAAGACCTAGGTGAAGCATCCTTTATTCTAGGAATTAAGGTCTATAGGGATAGACCGAATAGGATGCTAGGACTTTCACAGAAGATGTACATAGAGGAAGTACTAAAGAGGTTTAGTATGGAAAACTCTAAGAGGGGATTAATACCCTTCAGACATGGTATTCATCTTTCCAAGAAGATGTGCCCCAGCACACCTGAGGAAATAGAACGCATGAGCAAGATCCCTTATGCTTCTGCAATAGGGAGCCTCATGTATGCCATGCTATGTACACGACCTGATATAGCCCATGCTGTGAGTGTCACAAGCAGATATCAGTCAAATCCAGGTGAAGAACACTGGACTTCTGTGAAATGTATCCTTAAGTACTTGAGAAGAACTAAGGATATGATGTTGGTCTTTGGTAATGGAGAACTCCAAGTTCAGGGATACACAGACTCGGACTTCATGTCCGATATAGATGATCGAAAGTCGACATCTGGAAGTCTGTTTGTGTGCAATGGTGGAGCTGTCAGCTGGAAGAGTTCCAAGCAAACTGTGATAGCAGATTCCACCATGGAAGCAGAATATATAGCTGCATCAGAGGCTGCAAAGGAAGCATTCTGGTACAAGAAGTTTGCTGCAGAAATTGGAGTAATGCCATCAGATGCCATTCCTCTTTACTGCGACAACAATGGCGCCATAGCCCTTGCTAAGGAGCCGAGGTCTCACCAGAAAGTCCAAGCACATTGAGCGGCGATATCATCTCATCCGCGATTACCTTGAGAAAGGTTACGTTGAGGTCAAGAGAGTCAACTCCGCAGATAATGTGGCAGACCCACTTACAAAGCCGTTGGGCCAGCAGAAGATCGAAGCCCACCTTGAGAAGATGGGACTTAGACTTGTAGCCAATTGGCTTTAGGACAAGTGGGAGATTGTTAGATATATGTGCCCTAGAAGCCAGAATTGGCTGACACTTGTAATACACTTCTAGGGGCAAAATTTATAATTTTGACTATAATCAATAAAATGGGTTATTTTCTATCACATATGTGTATTTAGTGTCTGTGATACATCCTTTGAGTTAATGGTAATGATAATTCATATTTTCAAGAGTTGAAAATTTAAGACATGAATAATCATTATTAACTCATAAACATGCTCCCGACCATAGGATCATCACGAGGATGGTGATTGATCCGGAAGGTTGGTGTACAATCGCTTCTCTTTAGTAGATGAGTCTTGAGTCTACGGTGTGGAGACACCGGAGCGAGAGTACAGGTACTCGTTAGAGAACGAGGGCACTGAGCGTGACCACCTCGAGTAGTCATTAGGGAGTCTACCTTCTCGTCAATGACTGACTCGATGCTGCAGTAGTGTGTCTGGTTCTTTGACCTGAGATGCATCGGCAGTTCACCTTGAGGGTGTTATAGTTTGACTACACCATTACTCGGTCTCCTAGCCATATGGAACCCTGAGGTGTATGTTGGCTATAGCATGTTCATTGTAGGAACTGGATTGCATCAAGATGGAATCTATCTACCTCGGTGGTAGAGGAGCAGCCCTATGATGATCATGAGAATCAAGTCCAGAAATCCATGGCCATGGTAGAGTGAAATAATAGAAAGAGTTTCTATTTAGATTTTCACATTGGACTCGAATCGAATGATTACATCATATGACAGAGACTAGGGTTTGACGAGTTCACCTTAACCCTAATCTGATCGGGGCTCAAGATAGAAGAACTTAATCACACAGGTAGCTGCACCAAGAGGTTCGCATTCAGCTCTGATGGGTTGCCACCATATACTGCTAGGTGTCACTGGTGGATTTTGGGAGCAATTAGAATGATTTAGATGATCGATCATTCTAGCTGTTCGAATCAGAAGAGTTCTGATCCATCGAAAGGAGTTTCGATGATGTCGATGATAGAGATCATGACATATCCCATTACCATACAGAACTGAACCTAACTGGGTCACACAAACAAGGGTTTGAATCTGGTGATCATCAATTGAACTGATCTAGTTCAATTGATCTGAAATGAGATTCAATTAGGTTCAAGGAAATCGTGCTAGCACTCGATTGAACCTAACGTTCTTCTTTTACTATCATAAATAAGTTGTCCTGACTGAGCCAAAGGAGTTTGTGCTCAATCAGAGGCCTTCATATGGTCTGACTGGAGGTTGTCCAAGTCAGAAAAGGTTGTCTTATTTTGTAAGACATTACCTGCCATTTTTGGTCACCTGCCATTTCTTGTTCTTTGACTTTGGTCAAAAGTCTACCTTTGACTGGTCAAACGTTGACCATTGACACTTTGACTTTTGACCACATGTCATGCACCTATTGGAGAGCTGGTGGGGGCCTGTCCCCCTGCCAGAACCTGGCAAGGAGAAGGGCGCACGCCAAGGGTGGCGTGAGCCCAAGTTGGAGGCGCCTAGGAGTCCTTGTTGGACAAGGACTCCACCTCCCTTTTGGATTCCAATTAGAGTTCTACTAAGAATCCAAGTTTGACTGGTCTTAGGCACCCTCTAAGGAGGAATCCAGGGGTCTCTATTTCCAACCAATCAGATTTAGATCTGATTTCACAAAGGGTTGTGATTGGTTGGGAAGGAAGAGGAGTTGGATCACAAGCTTAGTCTATAAATAAGACCCTGCGCCCAACCCTAATCTAAGTGAATTGCAATTGAGAAAATTCCCCATGCCCCAAGGCTGCCTCTCCCCTCCTTCTCCATGCCATAGCTTCTTCTCCCCTTGCTCTCCACGTCCAAAAGGAGTTTTGGACTTAGGTTGGTGCGATTCAGATCAAGGAAAGGCGATCAAAAGCAAGAAGGCTGCGCTGCTGCAAAAGGACGACTGCTCAGATCTTCAAAAGAGTTTTGAAGATCCTCCAGATCAGATCCAGATCTGATTTTTGGAGGTGTGATAGAGAAGAAGAGGATCTCCAGATCCAACCCGAGTGGATACCGGTAGAGGCCAGGCGCTTGCGTGGCTAGATCCAGAACCTTCCGCTGCAATCAGGATCATCTACAGGGTAATAGGATTACCCAAATCAGGTAAATTAAATTTGATTTAATTTATCTTATTTTATTTTATTTATTAAAATAATAAGAATCAGATCTGAAAATATATCAAGATCTGATTGAGATCAAGAGAAAAATTTTTGAAATATATCTCTTGATCTGATCAGATCTGGACGAACCTGGACCGGGAAATCAGGATTTCCCTTCTTACAGTCTTTTTCTCAACTGATCAAAATTCCAGCGGAAGACTTAAATAAATCTAAAATTTATTTAAATAACCATGTAAACACCTAGATCTCATATCTATTACTTGAGCAAGTTTAGATGTTCTAACTTGCTGATCTAAGCTTGAGGATGAAGTCACAAGCCACACACATCTCCGACCTTTAGGAGTCATCCACACGAGCCTACGATCTTTGATCTGAAGTTCGATGCAGAAAATCAGCACAGCATGCTAGTACTATGTTGATCCTTCTTCGATGGTCGATCCGATGCTTTATTCTTTAAAATTTGGACTCTCCAAAATATGAGAAGGAAGATGAGAGTTTCTTTATCTAAGGCTCTCTTAAAAAACTCTGTCTAATCTCGGAATAGATGATAAGTATAATAAATTCATCAATAAAAGTATTAATTTATCAATTAATTGATATTAATTTTTAAGAATTAATAATCAATTTATATATAATTTTTGAAAAATTCATATTTTTATTAATTAAAAAATTAATTAAAAAATAATAAAAAATAATAAAAATTAAAAAATAAAATTTTATTATCAATAGAAAGAGCTCATTTTTTTGATCACAACGAAATAAATTTCAAGTAAAACGGAGCTAAAATGGAAAAAGATATGAATTTTTAAAAGATATAAAATAAATAAAAATTAAATAAAAAAAAGAAAACGGCTCAGCCGGCTCCGCAAGCCGAGCCACCAAGCCAAGCCAAGCCATCAAGCCGACTCAGCCGTTGAAGCCATCAGCCGGTCCACGATCCTAGGCGTGGACCGCCAGCTCAGCAAATTCCGGCGAATCAGAGATTGCCACGTGGTGGACCTAGACCCCTTAAGGGTCTACAGAAATTTATCGCGGCTCACAAGGGTAATTTAGTCTTTTCGTTCGACAACAGCGGCGCTGATTGGTTGCGGTGTGCGGTGCGGCCGGTCCACGCGGTCCATGGGAACAGTTATTGCGCGATCGGACGGATGTGGTTGTTTGCGGTCAGGATCGGACGGCTGTGGTTGCTTCCGAATTTTATTCAGATACAAACATCACGCGGATCACCATCGGACGGCAGCGCTCGATCCAGGCGATGATCCGACGGTCCAGAATGCTGCCGGCGGTGATCAAGACTCCCGAAGCATGATTTGCGGCCAGATTTCCTCGATCAAGCGCGATCCAACGGCCAGAATTTAATCCGACCCGATCTGAGCTTATCTGCATCCGATTTTGATGATTTTTGGACCGTTGGATTCCTGTTGAACGGCTGGATTTTATCAGATTTATCAGAGTCATATCAGAGCTATTTTGATTCAAATTTTATCCAAATTTCTTTGTATTTTTATGATTACAAAGGCTATTAGTCCCATATTGCCTTTAGAAAAAATATCCAGCCCTCCTAGCTCTATAAAAAGGACCCCAGGCCATCAAAAATTCAATATCTCCGATCAAGGTGAAGCTTTGGTACAGGGCGAAGCCAGGCTATGGGTTAAAGGCTGCTTCGAAGCAACGGGTGCCGAGAAGAAGAGCCGAGCTTCTACACCATCTTTCTGCCAATGCCGATCCAAGATCAGAGATCAGGCTATTTTATTTTATTTCTTTTCTTTTTAAATTTTATGTATTTAAATTCTAAAATTTTAATTAATAAAAATTTTATTTTTGCATTTTAATTTCTTGCTTTTTATTTTTATTGCAATTTAATTTCTGCACTTTAAATTATTGCTTTGCAAGTAGATGCTAAGATCTAACTAGTAGATCTTAGTACCAAGTTTAAATTTCTGCATCTTTTAATTTTTATTTTAATTTTCCGACTTCACTTTTGATTTCAAAACTCAAATCTTTTCTTTTTCTTTAAAAAAAATCAAAGATTTCAAATCTAAAAATACTACCTTCCCTGTGGATTCGACCCGACTCACTACTATCTACGCATTTTCAATGATTTTAAGAAGTCGGATTAAACTGATAAACACGGTGTCTTAACGACAAGCATCGCGTTCCCTATCAAGTTTTTGGCGCCGTTGCCGGGGAAGGCACGGATATTAAATTTTTGATCTCTTTGATTTTTCTATAAATAAATTATAAATAAAATTTTTATTTTCTTACTAATTTTTTTTTTATTATTTTGTAGGAAAAAAAAAAAGAACAAAAAGAATCAGAAGTTTTGCCTGGTGAGATCAATCCTAACCCTAGTTCTCTTTTCTTTTTATTTTATTTATTTATTTATTTTATTTTTAAATTAATTTAAAAAAATATTCATTTAAACCTAATTAAAAGCCTCATGATAAGATTAGAAATCCTAACTGCTTAGAGCATGCATCATATTAGTTTTATTTTTATTTTATTTTTATTTTTTTTTTTGGTGATTGCTGGAGGCAAGGTAAGCCTTTCAGAATTCAATTAGTTGCATGCATCTAGTTTAAATTGCATAAAACCCTTTGATTGAATTTTTTTTTTTTTTTCGTGCATATTCATATTAAATCAAATTAAGGGCACAACCCAATTAAACAAGATAAGGTGGGGATTTGATCACCCTTCCTTAGCCCACAAACAACCAACCAAGCATCCTGCATTGACCTAAGCCTTTAATTTTAAAATCAATTAGACATCAACCCTAGGAACTCGAGCTCAATAGGACAAGGAATCCTAAGAGTTGAACCGGGTTAGGATAAGTCAATTTGACTGGTGTCTAGGAAAGTGGTTCAGGGACGATTGGGCCCGAAGGAAGGTGGTTTCTAATTGGTTCCGTTCGCTTACCTGGCCAAGCACAATTGGTGTCTAAGGCAAGCAACGGGGGGACTCCCACCGACCTTACACTTACCTGGCTAGTTGATTGGCTAATCCTACACTTGGAGGGCTTGAAGGTGACCTTGGCAGTTAGGAGCTGTCTAGATCTAGGATAACCCTTAGTCAGGATTGATTGACCAACTTGATTGCTAACCAACATTAAATCTAATTAAACCTAATTCTTCTCTTTCTTCTTAGTTCTAGGACTCCTTAGGACCTCTTCTTTAGAACTCTTTCTTTCTTTCTTACTCCTCTAAAAATAAAATAAAATAAAATAAAATAAAAATTAAATTAAACTAACTAAAAAATATTAAAAATAATAATTAAATTAAATTAAATTAAAATTAACAAATAAAAATAATTAAAAAAAATTAATTTTTAATATAATAAAATAATAATAATAATAATAAATAAAAAAAATATTCTAAAAATTTTTAAACCATACATTAGGGTTACACTAATACATGCATGGTAGGAAATCGCTTTTTCTGATTTAGTTGAACTTAATTGAATGGTTGATTCACATTAAACATAATAATCAAATGGCTAATATAAATCTAATAGTCCAAAAATTAGATAAAGTTGACCTTCTTGATCAGAAAATAGATCAACTCCTAACCCTAGGTCAACAATCTTCTAATTATCAGGAGAATTATTCAATCTGTGCTAGTCCAACCCATCATGTAAGTGAATATCCTATGACTGCACAGTTTCCATATTTTATCCAAGAACAAGTTCAAGCTACTCAAGGATACTCCAAATTGATTAATGACCCATTTTCAAATTCATATAATTCAGATTGGAGTAACTTTAATTTTTCTTGGACATCCCAACAGACTCAGGCTCAGACCCAAATTTCACTTGAGCAAAATTATCAAAATTATGCCTATAATAATGGTCAGCCTAGTCAGTTTAACCAGCCATCATATTATAATCAGCCTTCATACCCACCTCCTCAACAGACCAATCTAGCTGATGATAGATTTAACCAACTTCAACAATTAATTCTAACTCAACAGCAATCTATCGCCAGACTAGAAGCTCAAATAGGATAATTAGTTGAGTCTAACATGAGGAGAGAACTAGATCAACTACCGAACCTACCAATTTCAAATAACCCACCTAATGACCACCAACCACCTGGATTAAATTATCAATCTAATGTTTCATCTAAGAATCTTCCAATTTGAGAATACCAAAGTAATTCCTGAACTTAAAAGCTATAGGATTCTTATGGACCCATACCAAGACCAGGTGAGAGAGGCTAGTACTGATGCTAGCCAAAATAAAAATTTAGAGGAACTGGTTAGTACTGAGACTAACCACATAGAAGAACCCAAGCCAGGAATTAGTACTGATGCTAGTTCCAGTTTAAATGAGATAGAAATAAGGGAAAAAGAGAATAGATGATTTACCCGAGACTTATAAACCTAATGTCCTATTCCCTTCAACCCTAGAAGCTGGTTCTTCTTATAAAAATCAAAAGGCATGTAATGAAATGTCAATGGAGTTGTTTAAGCAGGATCACATTAATTTACCTCCAGAATTAAAACCGCCTTTAGTCACCATTCCAGCACCCATTGAATCAAACTTAACTCCTAAAACTCCATTCATGAGCATTTTAGAAGAACAAATAGGAGTAATTCTTAATAAACATGGGTCTGAGAATGGAATCATAAAATATATCCCAAAAATTAACAGTGAATATATCAATAATGGGATTAAAAATCAACTTTCTGAGATTGGCAATCCAAAACCATTGGAATTTGTCAATCCAATATTCGACACAGGATAGTGAGCTACATTGTGTCTGGCTGAAGACGGTAAACTTAGCGCTTGTTGGGAGGCAACCCAATATTTAGTTTTTATCTAATTTATCTTATTTTCTTTTTAGGATAATTTGAATAAGTTGGAGGGAGAGCTCAAATTTGTAAAGGCATGTGCTGGACCAAAAAAAATAAAAATAAATAAATAAATAAATAAATAAATAAATAAATAAATATACTGAGTTAGGTGTATTCTTCCATGTTCTTTATTACATCCTTTATTTTTTTTCTTCTCCATTGAGGACAATGTCGATTAAGTTGGGGGGAGAGAAAAATAAAAATTTTAAAATTTTAAGTCCTCGAAAAAGTTAGTATTTAGTATTTAGATACTTGATTATGCTTAAGAATCGAATTAAACTAAGCATTTTTAAAAAAAAAATTGATGCACAGATTCAGAGAATCTATGAGATATTGAGGAATCAAGTATTAAGAAAATTCAATAAAGAGTTAAGTCCAGAACATAAAAATTTTTTTTTCTTGGAGCATTTCTAATTATTTCTACTAGCATCAAAGAAAAGTCTACTTTTTATAGGCTTGTGTAGGGTAACTATACGTTTCTTCATATAAAAATTTATTTTAATAAAATAGTTTCCAAGTACTTCTCACTGAGTAACCGGGCCTCTTTGCCTAAGCAAGCATTGAGTTTCGCGTCAAAAGGTGGGAAGGGCAAAGAAGCTCGTTGTAAAGCTAGTCTTAACTCGTAGCCTATTTGATTCGAGCTAGTAAGCCCGAGGGGTATTCTATACCTAGTGCCCTAAAGCCAACTGGTTTGGGAGTCATTGGCCCAAGACTCGCTACATGGATCAAATAGAAAGCTTAAGGAGTTAAGACACTCAATAGTGGTACAACGTTTAAAAAAAAAAAAAAAAAAAAAAAAAAAAAAAGAAACATTGGTTTCCCACCGAGTAACCGGGTCCCGTTGCCTAAGTAAGCAATGATATTCGCATCAAAAAGTGGGCAATGTGAAAATAAAAATTAATAAATGAAGGATGGAAGTAGCAATACACCTGCCTATATGAAAGTTTAGACAAATCAGAGATAAAAGTGGAATAATTTAGAAAAAGTTCTGAAAAATTTAATGTTCTTTACTTAATTTTTCTATTGATAAGTATTAATACCCCAATGATATATCTCATTTAAGCTCTACTGAATATCAATGGCCATTTTGAAAATTGCTTAGGTAAAATTCGAAACTCTAAAGTTAAAAGGTATTTAAAACTAAATTCTTTCTTTACTCGAGGACGAGCAAAGCTTAAGTTGGGGGGTGTGATAAGCATCATAAATTCATCAATAAAAGTATTAATTTATTAATTAATTAATATTAATTTTTAAGAATTAATAATCAATTTATATATAATTTTTGAAAAATTCATATTTTTATTAATTAAAAAATTAATTAAAAAATAATAAAAAATAATAAAAATTAAAAAATAAAATTTTATTATCAATAGAAAGAGCTCATTTTTTTGATCACAACGAAATAAATTTCAAGTAAAACGGAGCTAAAATGGAAAAAGATATGAATTTTTAAAAATATAAAATAAATAAAAATTAAATAAAAAAAAGAAAACGGCTCAGCCGGCTCCGCAAGCCGAGCCACCAAGCCAAGCCAAGCCATCAAGCCGACTCAGCCGTTGAAGCCATCAGCCGGTCCACGATCCTAGGCGTGGACCGCCAGCTCAGCAAATTCCGGCGAATCAGAGATTGCCACGTGGTGGACCTAGACCCCTTAAGGGTCTACAGAAATTTATCGCGGCTCACAAGGGTAATTTAGTCTTTTCGTTCGACAACAGCGGCGCTGATTGGTTGCGGTGTGCGGTGCGGCCGGTCCACGCGGTCCATGGGAACAGTTATTGCGCGATCGGACGGATGTGGTTGTTTGCGGTCAGGATCGGACGGCTGTGGTTGCTTCCGAATTTTATTCAGATACAAACATCACGCGGATCACCATCGGATGGCAGCGCTCGATCCAGGCGATGATCCGACGGTCCAGAATGCTGCCGGCGGTGATCAAGACTCCCGAAGCGCGATTTGCGGCCAGATTTCCTCGATCAAGCGCGATCCAACGGCCAGAATTTAATCCGACCCGATCTGAGCTTATCTGCATCCGATTTTGATGATTTTTGGACCGTTGGATTCCTATTGAATGGCTGGATTTTATCAGATTTATCAGAGTCATATCAGAGCTATTTTGATTCAAATTTTATCCAAATTTCTTTGTATTTTTGATGATTACAAAGGCTATTAGTCCCATATTGCCTTTAGAAAAAAATATCCAGCCCTCCTAGCTCTATAAAAAGGACCCCAGGCCATCAAAAATTCAATATCTCCGATCAAGGTGAAGCTTTGGTACAGGGCGAAGCCAGGCTATGGGTTAAAGGCTGCTTCGAAGCAACGGGTGCCGAGAAGAAGAGCCGAGCTTCTACACCATCTTTCTGCCAATGCCGATCCAAGATCAGAGATCAGGCTATTTTATTTTATTATCTTTTCTTTTTAAATTTTATGTATTTAAATTCTAAAATTTTAGTTAATAAAAATTTTATTTTTGCATTTTAATTTCTTACTTTTTATTTTTATTGCAATTTAATTTCTGCACTTTAAATTATTGCTTTGCAAGTAGATGCTAAGATCTAACTAGTAGATCTTAGTACCAAATTTAAATTCCTGCATCTTTTAATTTTTATTTTCAATCTTCCGACTTCAGTTTTTATTTCAAAATTCAAATTATTTTCTTTTTTTCTAAAAAAAATCAAAGATTTCAAATCTAAAAACACTACCTTCCCTGTGATTGGACCCGACTCACTACTATTTACGTATTTTCAATAATTTTAAGAAGTCGGATTAAACTGATAAACACGGTGTCTTAACGACAGCATCGCGTTCCTATCAGCCTCCTCCATAATTTTTGGCATGGATCAGAAAGAGAGGGTGCATAAAAAAGAAGATTATTTTCATAGAATAAAAGAAGCATTAATTAAAAGAGATGGTGGTACTTAAGGGAAGATGTTTTGGTCAATAAGGATTCTATCTCATAGAATCCTAAGCAAAACCAATTCCTCCTTTGACTTGGTCTTCCACCTAACTTCCAAATATGACTTGAAGGGAGAGAGGAGGCATGAAAATTAGGAAGAAAAGAATTTTCTGCAAAAAATACCTAAAAAATAGGTATGAGGGGCGTTGGGACCAAGGTGGCACAAGGAGATAGGGAGTCCTAATCACACTAGGACTCATGTTTTGACTTGGTCAAATAAGATCTTTTAACCAAATAAAATCAAGATTAAACCAACCCAATTAAATAAGACCCTAACCCATTTAAGAACTTAATTGAATCAAATTTAATTTTAATTTATTTTCTAAATAAATTAGAAAATTGGGTTAATCTGAGTCCTAGTTAGACAAGGACTACTTCTTCCTTGCACTTGACTTGTCCAATAAACTAATTGAACTTGATCCAATCAAGCCCAAACCAAATTTAATTAAATCATATTTAATTAGACTTAATCTCAATCTATTGGCTTAATCAAATTAAGGCAATTAGCAATTCAATTGCTCATCGATCTTCCTTCAACACTTGCACTAGGTTAAACACCAATCATATTGATTGTTTAACCCTAGAATGATTCTTAATCATTGATCAACCATCCGATCAGATCATAAGCTCTAATGTGTGTAACCTCATAGGTTCAAATCTAAGCTAGTACTATAGAAATAATTTTTTGTACCAATTGAAGTGATCATCTATGAATAATATCCGATGGTCGGATAGGTCAAAGATGTAGAAAACCATCCCTAGAACCCATGCGGATATAGCTTTCATATAATTCTTTCCCTTAACCACAATGCTCGTAGGACACCTCAAAGTTCAACTATCAACTCTGATTAGGTTGTCTACATTATATTTTAAAATATCAAATCCATCTGATAGATTATCTCGGCCAAGGTTTTGCTATATTGAAATACAGTGCAATCTAAAATATTTTATTTTTTTAATTCTTGATTCAATAATTAGATTATAAATTAGATCTAATCTAAAAAATAATCTAGACATGCACAAAAATCATGTAATAAGAACCTAGGCTCTGATACCAATTGAAGGAACCAGATCCAGGGTTTCATAGATAGATCTTGAAACATTTTTAAGATCTTGTAGTGCAAGACTTAAATAAATCTAAAATTTATTTAAATAATCATGTAAACACCTAGATCTCAGATCAATTACATGAGCAAGTTTAGACATTCTAACTTGCTGATCCAAACTTGAGGATGAAGTCATGAGCCACACATACATCGAACCTCTAGGAGTCGTCCACACGAGTCTACGATCTCTGATCTAAAGTCTGATCAATCTAAAATATTTTATTTTTTTTAATTCTAGATTTAATAATTAAATTATAAATTAGATCTAACCTAAAAAATAATCTAGACATGCACAAAAATCATGTAATAAGAACCTAGGCTCTGATACCAATTGAAGGAACCAGATCTAGGGTTTCATAGGTAGATCTTGAAACATTTTCAAGATCTTATAGTGCAAGACTTAAATAAATCTAAAATTTATTTAAATAACCATGTAAACACCTAGATCTCAGATCTATTACATGAGCAAGTTTAGATGTTCTAACTTGCTGATCCAGACTTGAGGATGAAGTCACAAGCCACACATGCATCCAATCTCTAGGAGTCATCCACACGAGCCTACGATCTCTGATCTAAAGTTTGATGCAAAAAATCAGCACAGCATGCTAGTACTGTGCTGATCCTTCTTCGACGGTCAATCTGATGCTCTCTTCATCAAAATTTGGACTCTCCGAAATATGAGAAGGAAGATGAGAGGTTGCTGATCTATGACTCTCTCAAAAAAAGTCAAAAGAAAGGAAAAGAAACTAAAAATAAAATAGCCCTAGAAGAAGACCCTCTTCTTCTTCTCTTTTATCTCACCTAGGCACCTAGTTTAGTGCCTATGGAACCCCCATGTCCAAGGACCCTTTTGTTGAAGGAAAATCCTGATTTCCCAGACCAGGTTCGTTCAGATCTGATCAGATCAAGAGATATATTTCAAAAATTTTTTTCTTTGATCCGAATCAGATTTAGGATGTTTCAAATCTGATTCTTATTATTCTAATAATAAAAATAAAATTTAGATAAATTAAATCAAATTTAATTTACCTTGATGTAGGGTAATCCTATTATCCGTTTGATGATCCTGTAACAAGCGGAAGGTTCTGGATCTAGCCACGCAAGTGCCTGGCCTCTACCTGTATCCACTTGAGTTGGATCTTGAGATCCTCTTCTTCTCTATCATGTCTCCAAAAATCAGATCTAAATCTAATTTGGAAGATCTTCAAAATAGCTTTCGAAGATCAGTTGTTGTTTTTTGAGTTGGGCGTAGGGTCTTATTTATAGACTATGCGTGATCCAACTCCTCTTCTTTCCAACCAATCATAACCCTTTATAAAATTAGATCTAAATCTGATTGGTGGGAATAGAGTCCCTTGGATTCATCCTTAGATGGCGTCTAAGACCAGTCAAAGTTGGTTCTTAGGAGGAGTCTAATCGAAATCCAAAAGGGAGATGGAGTCCCTGTCCAATAGGGACTCCTGGGCGCTTGGCGTGCACCCTCCTCCTTGTCAGCTTCTGATAAGGGGACAAGCCCCCACCAGCTCTCCAATAGATGCATGACATGTGGACAGAAGTTAAAGTATCAATGATCAACATTTGACCAGTCAAAGGTCAACTTTTGACCAAAGTCAAAGAACGAGAAATGGCAGGTGACCAAAAAATGGTAGGTATTATCTTACAAACTAAGACAACCCTTTTCTGACCTAGACAGGCTTCAGTCAGATCAAGTAAAGGCCTCTGATCGAGCATAAACTCCTTTGGCTCAGTCAGGACAACTATTTATGATAGTGAAAGAAGAACGTTAGGTTAATCGAGTGCTAGCACGATTTTCTTGAACCTAATTGAATCTCATTCAGATCAATTGAACTAGATTAGTTCAATTGATGATCACCAGATTCAAACCCTTATTTATATGACCCAGTTAGATTCAGTTCTGTATGGTAATGGGATATGTCATGATCTCTATCATTGACATCATCAAAACTTCTTTCGATGGATCAGAACTATTCTGATTCGAACAGCTAGAATGATCGATCATCTAAATCATTCTAATTGCTCTCAAAATCCACCAATGACACCTAGCAGTATATGGTGGCAACCCATTAGAGCTGAATGCGAACCTCTTGGTGTAGCTACCTGTGTGATTAAGTTCTTCTATCTTGAGCCCCGATCAGATTAGGATTTAGGTGAACTCGTCAAATCCTAGTTTCTGTCATATGATGTAGTCATTCGATTCAATTCCAATGTGAAAATCTAAATAAAAACTCTTTCTATTATTTCACTTTGCCATGGCCATGGGCTTCTGGACTTGATTCTCATGATCATCATAGGGCTGCTCCTCTACCACCGAGGTAGATAGATTCCATCTTGATGCAATCCAATTCCTACAATGAACATGCTATAGCCAACATACACCTCAGGGTTCCATATGGCTAGAAGACCGAGTTATGGTGTAGTCAAACTATAACACCCTCAAGGTGAACTATCGATGTACCTCAGGTCAAAGAACCAGACACACCACTGCAGCATCAAGTTAGTCATTGACGAGACGGTAGACTTCCTAATGACTACTCAAGGTGGTCACACTCAGTGCCCTCATTTTCTAACGAGTACTGTACTCTCACTCTGGTGTCTCCACACTATAGACTCAAGACTCATCTACTAAAGAAAAGTGATTGTACACCAACCTTCCAGATCAATCACCATCCTCGTGATGATCCTATGGTCGGAAGCATTTTATGAGTTAATAATGATTACTCATGTCTTAAATTTTCAACTCTTGAAAATATGAATTATCATTACCATTAACTCAAAGGATGTATCACAGATACTAAATACACATATGTGATAGAAAATAACCCATTTTATTGATTATGGTCAAAATTATAATTTTGCCCTTAGAAGTGTATTATAAGTGTCAATCAATTCTGGCTTCTAGGGCATATATATCTAACACCTCTTCCTTTGATTCTTTGCACACCCCAAACCTCTCCCAAAGCTCTATATTTTATTAAAAAATTGAAGTAAAATTCATCCAATAAATAGGAAAAAAGAAGAGTTCATGTTAGATCAAATTCCTTGACTAGGAATATCCAAACATGGGAAGTTGTTGGGGCGTCCAACTCTTGGGCACCTCCTCCATAATTTTTGGTGTGCACCAATAAGGGAGGGCACACAAAAAAGAATATTATTTTCATAGAATAAGAGAAGAATTAATTAAAAGAGGTGGCGACACTTAAGGAAAGATGTTTTGGTCAACAAGGATTCTATCTCATAGAATCCTAAGCAAAACCAATTCTTCCTTTGACTTGGTCTTCCACCTAACTTCCAAATATGACTTGGAGGGAGAGAGGGGGCATGGAAATCAAGAAGAAAGGGATTTTCCATGAAAAATACCTAAAAATAGGTATGAGGAGCATTGGGACCAAGGTGGTGCAAGGAGATAGGGAGTCCTAGTCACACCAGAACTCCATTTTTGACTTAGTCAAATAAGATCTTTTAACCAAATAAAATCAAGATTAAATAAACCTAATTAAATAAAAATCTAACCCATTTAAGGATTTAATTAAATTAGATTAAATTAGATTTAATTTTAATTTATTTTTTAATCAAATTAAAAAATTAGGTTAATCCAAGTCCTAGTTAGACTAAGACTAGTTCTTCCTTGCACTTGGCTTATCCAATAAACCAATTGAACTTGATCCAATCAAGTCTAAATAAAATCTAATTAAATCATATTTAATTAGACTTAATCTCAGCCTATTGGCTTAATCAAATTAAGTCAATTAGCAATCCAATTGCTAATCGATCCTCTTGCAATATTTGCACTAGGTTAAACATCAATCATATTGATTATTTAACCCTAGAACGATTCTTAATCGTTGATCAACCATGCGATCAAATTATAAGCTCTAATGTGTGTGACCTCATAGGTTCTAACCTAAGTCAGTAGCATAGGAATAAATTCTTATAGCAATCAAAGTGATCATCTAGCAATGATATCCGATGGTCGGATAGGTCGAAAGTGTAGACCACCATCCTTAGAACCCATGTAGATATAGTTTCCATATAATTCATCCCCTTGACCATAATGCTCGTAGGATACCTCAAAGTTCAACTATCAACTCTGATCAGATTGTCCACATTGTATTTCAAAATATCAAATTCATCTGATGGATTATCCTGGCCAAGGTTTTGCTATATTGAAATATAGTGACACATTCTTCTCCAACTCTTGGAGTGGTCAATTCTATCTTGATCATACTTCAACTTCATAAGTACTTGACTGTGCCCAAAAGTCTTTCATTGTTGAATTAAAAATTCAGTTAGTTCGATATCAAAGCACAGTGAGTTGCTTGCAAGTCACTAAGATGATAGCAGGTCTAAAGGATACTTATATATATATCCCATCAGAGACATTCTCGACAGCAGAATGCTCTAGAGTTGGTTACATTCAATGATGATGTATCCATACATCTCATCTGTATGCCATACTAGTGTCTCCATACTCCTTGGTTAAGAGGACAATCAATCTATATGGCATATAGCGACCTATGCTCGATAGGCATCGTTGTCCTAATTAACAATCTATCATTTGATCATGAATAAATTTAAAGACTAATCGATAAATTCGCTCTTTATCAAAACTTAATAGTCCTAAGGACTTAATCACAATAATGGAGTTCATTAGAAAATATAAACTTATGATGAAAAAGATGTCAAAATATTTTTGTTAATTAATAAATTAATTATAATTATAAAATAGCTCAACCATCAATAGATTGATGATTGGCTTTAGGATATAATTTCTAGCACTTCGATCCGGACTTCCTTGTTAACGAGCTTGAGGAGGAGTTCGGGCTCATCTATGCTCAGGAGAAGTTCGGGAGTGTGGCCAAGCTTCACTCATTTTTTCTTCAGGTACGGGCTTGTTGGATTCATCCACTCACCACTTTCTTGCAGCTTCATCATCCTTCAATTTCAAGGTTTCCTCAGCTTAGGCATAACCTACAGCCCGCGCCAGCATATCAACAAAATTTTTGAGATACTTTCTCTCTAGGAAGGATAGAAGATCATTCTTCTAAAGATCATCTTTCAAAGCGGCCATGACTATAGATTAGTCCAAGTTCTAGACCTCTAGCACAATAGTATTAAAGCAGCTGACGTAAGCCCAGATGGACTCTCCTTCCTTCTACTTTATGTTGATGAGGGAGTTCGATCCTCATCTTGGATGTTGGCTGCTTATGAAATGAGCCATAAACTATTGACTCGTTTGATTAAAAGAGAAGATCATACCCGACTTCAGGCTTGAGTATCAATTTCTTGCTACTTTTTTTAAGATAGATGGGAAAACTCGACACAGAATGACATTTGGTGCACCATAGAGCAGCATCATCATCTGGAAGGCCTCAAGGTGATCGATCAAATCTGAATCCCATCGTAACTCTTGAATTGAGGGAGCTTGAAGTTTGGTGGGATGAGCTCCTGCATGATTCTGATGAAAAAGGGGGGATCGATGCAGATGTCATCATGGTGGACCATGGTGGCATGGCAGAGCTTCTTAATCTATCGATTCACATTCTAAAGCTTCTAATCGAGAATTTCATCTTGACCGTGGATCTTAGAGCGCCGCCGACTGTAGATAGAAAAAATCTCCTTCAGGAAAGAATCATGATTAAAGCAGGAGCTCCTTGCTCTCTACTTCCCCTTTTCGGAGGTAATGGGTCTGGTGACCTAGGTAGCCCTTCTCTGCATCGATTTTTAGAGTTCTAGTAGGGGTCTCTTTTGCTGGGCTACTGCTTGGGGGTGTTGCATGGCCTGTACCATTTCTATGAGGCCTCGAACTTACTACCTCAGCAAGTTGAATTGCTCTAGATCTATCATGGCTGCTGCTGGAGGAGGTTGTGGTACCAATGATGGAGCTGAAATGGATGGATCTGGCTTAGATCTAGTGGTAGAAGTAGCAGACCATCAGGTGGTTGTCTTCTTTGGAGGCATTTCTAGAGCAAAAGAAGATTAAGTGGAAGTGGATTCAAAAGATTAGGAGAAAAAGGTAGATAGGATCGACTGAGCGCTCCTTTTATAACATGAACTTAGATTTCTTCCTCTAGCACCAATCCTATTGGTGTAGAAATCTATGAGGACGTTGGAGGTAGCTAGAGTTGGAAAGGTGAGGCCACTAACTAGACCTACAAAATAAAGTCCAAACCAAAGGTGGGTGTCTCTAGCAGGATCCTTCGATGCTCAAGTTAGTTCTTTGGCTAATTCGAATGGAGTGTTCAGAAAATAGAGAAGCAGAGTAATGGGAAGAGAAGAGAGCTTAGAGAAAAATGTATCTGAAGGATTTTTTTATAGATGGAGCATGTAACAAACTGATGGTGATAGTCATAATTATCTGGTAGTGGACCGCTCAGGCCACATGTAGTTTTTTATAGATAATGTGTTATCATTTATTGTGACTTGTAGGTGGTGGAGATCCATTTATTAGAGTTCGGACATAGGTTGGAGAATTCAATATATCCGATGGACTTATAACTGATCGAGGTCTATTGGGGCAATGCCAAGTGGCTTTAAGGAGTTCGGAAGCCTCAGGAGGGTCGCGTGCTGGCAGATGCCTCTTAGATTGAGATCTAAAGCACTATAATAAATCCTTCGAGGAACAGTCATCATGAATCAATGGCTTGATGAGGTCCTTTTGGATGGCTCTAACTGACAGGCATAACATAGACTAAGTAGGTCCATGATTGGCTGGGAGAAGTTCATCCCAAAAGATATTCAGATGGAAGAAAGCATGATGATAAGGAGTGCACCCAAAAGGAGTCTATCTGAAAGGAGTTTGACTAAAAGGAGCACTACTGAGAAAGATTTCGTTCGAAAGAAATTCGACTGGAAAGAACGATGCTGGAAGGAGCGCGACTGATAAAAGTATGACTTGAGGGGTTCAGCTAGAAAGAGAATGTTGTCCATAATATAGGACTTCAACTGTCTTCGAAACTCATCACCAATTAAGGTTAGGTGGGTTGAACTTTGGTCCTATCATTCATTGAGTTAAGTAGCAAGGTTAGTTAAATAATAGTTTTCTTTTACTATTCAAGATCGTCTGGTCGAGCTTCAATGTGCTTTCGACAAGTTCCATGATATGGACTTATTGGTGGAAGGGTCGGTGAATTTCTTCAGAATGGGGGTCGGTGGTTAAGGACTTCGGTGGGGATTATTTTATCCCTAATAGGGGGTATGTTTCAGCATGTGTACTAGTCCCACTAGAGGAGGAAGTATGTTGGGTGATATTAGCTTTAATAAAGATGTATTTTAGGTTGTAATGAACAGCTGAATCAGTTAAATTAGAAACTAGTATATATATATATATACCGGAGTTATCTTAATAGGAGTACCGGTCCACTTGCCACTCCATTTAATTAGATTCTCTAGTGTACTAATTATGGAATGTTTCATTTAAGAGAATGTAAAAAGAGGTTTAGAGGATGTTTTTAGTGTGGATAGATAGATCACAAGAGAAGGAATTATCCAAACAAAGTTCCAGTTAAAAGATTCCCATTAGTCTAATGTGTTTACTGATGTGCAAGCAAGTAAGGTGAGAACTAGTACCAGTGATCAAGAGGGGCTGAAGTAAAAAGAGTAGCAGATGATGTAAGTTATCTTAAGATGAAGGAAACAAGTATAAGTTAAATATTTTAGTTTAAATTTATTTAAATACAAAATTAAATTGGAGGGCAAGAATTCAATATTAAGATGCAATTTCTTGTGATGCTATGAATTGTTAGTAGCTCATATCTAAATGAATTGAATATTTGGTTAATTAGCATAAGCTGAGCAAATATATTTTCATTGTTGATAGCTTTTGAAATAAACTAAAGTATGTGCATTCATCATGAAATATGTGTTGATATGATTTTATGAATAAGAGTGAATAGAAAATTAAATGACAGTTGTTAAAGAGTATGATGTGTTGAAAATTTCAAAATTTCTATGTTCATAATTTAAAGTTTTAAGTTAAGAGAAGATAAGATGAACTAAAAAATTAAGATATTTTGGGATTTGTGTAATGTAAGTATTCATTAATGAATTATTTATGTTGTAAAGAAGGATTGGAATTCTTGTTAAGAAGGATTGGAATCGTGAGTATTTAATATTTTGATTGAACATCAATGATGCAAATAATAGAATTGAAAGTTCTTTGGAAAATAGCATAACTAATAGCAAATTTTAAAAAGTTAAATATCTCATGAAGTATCTAAGTAAAGATGTGAATATGGGATATGTAAGAATCAAATAATTATTCTTTGAAGGAAGGTTGTGGTATTATGGTAAGAAGAAAACTAAAGTTATGCATGTAAGACTTGCAAGTATGATAAGTTAAATTAGGACTGGGGTGTTTTAGAAGAATGAATATTAAAGTAATGAAGATGATTTGAAATTCAAAAAGAACTTAGAGCTGAAAGTGCAAATTTTGATGATGAAATTTATTTTAAGGGGGGAGGAATGTAACATCCCTGACCAACAAATTGTGAATTAAAAGATTTATGTTCCTGTATGTGTGGCATAGTGATTTAATTATGGTATCTTTGAGCCATTTGAGTATAAATTTGATTATCTACAATTGCAATCCTGAATATTTTCTAAGTTTGAAAGTTAGCACTTGTATGGACAACTATACAAAATATGAATTTTCTTGAAATAGAAATTGGAGGTAGTTGATCCTTAGGTGTTGGTGAGTCGCAAAATAATTTTTAATGAATTATGCAGACCCTTTAACCTATTCATTCTAAAGCAAAAATGTTTTAAAAGTATCAAGTTTGAGAAAATTTAGCTAGAACTCAATTTTGGAAACTTACTCTTAAAGATTTTAATTTTTTTGATATTTTTATTAGTTCCAAATAGGGGGTTGTTCCTTATTTACATTTATGTTTTAAAATTAATGATATTAACTTAAAAAAAGAAATGTAAATAAGCAAAGTATCAGGCAAGCCACTTTCTGAGTAAAGCTATGAAGAGAGTATCAAAATAAAAGTTTTTGAAACTTAGGATTCGAGAAGTCTCAGCTTGAACTTGAATGGCTCGAGTTTCAGGCAACAAAAATCAAGTTTCTATTTTTCTAAGAGTGAGATGTCTCAATTCAGAATCGAGAGGTCTTGATTGTGTCAAGAGGTCTCGACCTGAAAGCGAGATGTCTTAGTTTACGAAAAATTTCTAGGAGCAGTTATTAACTAACAATATTTTAAGTTCTGAATTTTAAATGGGATGATAGAGTAGCTTGAGGTCATAAAGAAATAGTTGGGAAATCATTTGAGCAACACCTATTTAGCTGGAAATTGGATGGATTCTTATTGAATTGACACCTAGCAACCTCTCTTTAGCTGCAAATTGGATGGATTCTTATTGAATTGACACCTAGCAACCTCTCTTTAGTTTACTCTTTTCCAAAATAATGAGGCTACCAATTCTTTTGTTTCTATTTAAAGCTTTAATTCTTCAGAAAGGATAGAGGAGAGAAAGAGGGCCTGAGGAGGTCCAAATCTCAGCTAGAAATCAAAGAGGATTTAGTTAGGAAGAGATAATTTAGTAGTGAGTTGGATTGAAGGAGAAAAGTTGCTGAATCGGGAAGAAGAAGCTTGTATTGCTGACAGCAGAATTTTAAGCTATTGAAGGTAAGAATCCTAAGCCCTAAGTTAGATTTAAATTAATCTTTGAAGTGTTATAAGCAGATAGGAGGTTATGGTAAAGCAAGTTATATGATGTAAATATGAATTAAGGATGAATTGCCGATGTTTATCTTGATGGAAGTTATTTAAACAGTCTTAACAAATTGTTGAACATTACTTGGAAAATAGCTGTGTGAATGAAAATATAGTTGAATCACTGAAAATTCCTAAATTATGTTGAAGGTTAACAAAACCTAAGCTAAAGCAAGCAGGACAGGATTAAAATAAGTGATGGAAAGGCTAAAGAGTCAGCCTAAAAATAAAGTATATGCTCCTATATTTTTGTGGCATGATGGATTGTATTAATCATTATATATTAATATTATAGGAAGAGAGAAGGTTCTCAGAGAGTGCTTTGAGGAAACCTGATATCAAAGTTGAATAGTAGCTAGTAGCCTATTAAGGCGAGTGGGTTTCCATATCTAGCTTTGGTGTTTTACTTATTGTATTTTGTTATAAAAATAACTTACTTTGGAAAGTAGTTAACTTTGGTATCTTTCAGCTTATATATATACTTGTACAAATATGAAAAAAGGGATTGAAATTATTGGCTTTTATAATTCAGCTTTGGAGAATTTCAGCTTGTTTTGTTTTTGAAAAAGATTACCTATAGGAGTGATCAACCTATTTGCACGAGCTTTGAGAAAATTGTTGGCTTTTACTATTCAGCTTTTACTATTACATGAGCATTTGCATTGGCATGAGCTAGCTCCTCCATAGTTTGCATTTATGAATGCCCTATAGGGCTTGGCAGTGTATCAGAATGCCCAATGGGGCTTGGCAATGCATCGAAATGCTCAGTGGGGCTCATTTACATTATATGGCATCATGACATCCTACTTATCGACAATTTTGGAAGGAGTGCTCTAGGATTCAATCGATGATAGCTGAGGAAGAAGCATGCATTAGCATGGCATGGTTTGGTATTTTGCTTAAGCCAGTAGGGTATATTTTAGCTTTGTAAAGCTTCAAAAAGCAGTTCTTACATTTCAGTTTTTATTGTGTATATTTTAGCTTTGTGAAGCTCCAAAAAGCAATTCTTATATATCAGTTTTTATTGTGTATATTTCAGCTTTGTGAAGCTCCAAAAAATAGTTCTTACATTTTAGTTTTATTGTTACATTAAATTACAAGTTAAGAATTCTTGGTTTTTTATTATTAGATTATATATCCACTCACTGAGACTTCTCCAAGTCCCACCTCTCTTTGCATTTGCAATTTTGAGAGTAGCTAGTTTTGGAGGCATGTTTCAGCATGTGTACCAGTCCCTTTAGAGGTGGAAGTATGTTGGGAGATATTAGCTTGTAAAAAAGATATATTTTGGGTTGTAATGTATAGCTGAGTCAATTAAATCAGAAACTAGTATATATATATGTGTATTAGTTTTTTTTAAAAAGGCATGTAATAAAAAGATGGTTGATAACTAGAATGTATGTATGAAGTATGGTTTGTTATTGAAACTTTGAGTTTGTTTATATGATTTGATGATTTATGAGTAGAGATTATGGTTTCTAGCAAGTCAAGAGGATTTAATTGAAATGCTTGTGATGAAAATGAATGGATGGTTCAACCTAATTAAAAGCAGGATATTAACCAATGTATAGTTCAGCTCAATGATGATTTAGAAATTCCCTTAACCTTTAGATAAGGGTTGGATATGGCACCATCACTTAGATTTAGGGGTGGGCTATTACAGTAGGTCATGAAAAAACTTTGAAAAACTTTATGTTCTTTACTCAACCATTCTATCAGATAGCATTAATATCCCAATGATATGCTTTGATCAATAATTTTCTTGGTGGACATCATTTACTTCTAAAATTGTTAAATAAATACTCATGTCAAAGAAAGTCGGTATTATATATCAATAATTTTTTTACTCGAAGATGAGTAAAGTTTAAGTTGGAGGATATGATGAATATATTAAATATAATATAAAAAGTATTAAAACCTATACTATTTAATCTTTTTTATTTTGTATTTGATACGTTATATGATCTTTTTTGAGAATAATTAATTATGAAGCCTTAATCATAAACTAACCAAAAATGGTCCTCCAACACATGCAGATGAAGCTCGATTCTGAATTCAAGCTCATCACGAGCACGACATGCAAAGATACTTGGGTGCAAGCATGTGGAAAAAAAGAAAATGCATGTGAAAATAATTTAAAAAGAAATACCTTTTTTGTATTTTTTTCTATAAAGAAAAAAAGAGCATTTAATGGGGCATTTATGGCAAAGGGAAGGGTTTGGATGGCAGGCTTCACTTTGGGAGAAAGAAAAAAGATGTGGTTTTCATGCATTGGAAGGGAGCGGGTCTTTATCTTTACATGGTTCGCACGGATGCTGAGCATAAGCGGAGAGAAAATGGGTCATCATGCTAGGAGCTGATGTGGCCTTACACATGGTCATGGGTGCGTGAGCATAGGAAGGCAGCCGTATGCACATAGGTGCATGGGAGTAAAATACGGAAGGCCATGTGAAAAGAAAAATAATTTTTAGAAATTTTTAAGAGAGAAAGAATTTAGATTGTATGGCAACTCTCCTTCTTGCCTTATCTTTCTTTCCCTTCTTCTCATCCATCCAAACCTCTTTATTATTTAATCTCATCCATCTATCTTTTAACCCTTATTTCTTTCATTAGTCCCACATCTAAAAAGTACAAAAGTCTTCTTCCTCCTGATTCGTATAAATAAAGTCCAGTGCCATTATCTTGAGATATCGCTCTCCACACTATAATTTTTATAGGGGCTCGTGTGACAGGAAAGAATATCTATACATAAAATTTTTATCTACCTTTTTTAAACATTCTTCCATCCTTTCAACCCACGAGAAAGAGAGTTAGCTAGAAAAAGGTCAGCCAGGAGATGTTTAATTTATTTATTTATTTTTTTTTTGTTTCAACTCTAAGTTCTGTTAATGGCTTAGGAGTTAAAAATTTTCTCTTTGTATTAGAAATTTTTATCAACAATAAAAACTAGTTTCTTTTTCATCAATTTAATTTTTTAGCAAATAAAATAGTTTAAATTCCTATATTTAATTCTTGTAATTTTTAATTTCAATACTAGAATAGTTTAGTTCTATAATTCTTTAATTTCTATAATTTAAATTTTGGCAGGTAGTATAGAATTTAATTTCAAATAATTTTAAAGCTTCGATTTAAATCATGTCTAGCTAAACAATCCTCTAGGATTTGCGATGAAGCTAAACCATGATTAGAAGTTTTATCTTAGAATTTCTTCTTGATTTTTAATTTTTTAGTGTTCTTTTTCCTTCAAGCTTCTCGCCAAGAGACTTGATGGACTATCATTGAATTTCAATCCCTTTATAGTTCGTACTTGATTTGGTGCAGGAAGTATAATAGGTAGAAGGCCCATAATCATTTTAAATCCTTTTTTCTTATTCTTTATGAAAAACTTTGATGGATTATTGTTGGATCAGAGTCTCTTCATAACCTATACTTGGATAACACAAGTGAAGTAATTGAAAAGATAGTTCTTTGGTTACGGTGAATGCTTATCCATGCATTACACCTTAATCAAGGGACATCATAAGAAAAATCTTAGAAAAGCTCTCTAAGTCACTGGTCTAGTTGATTCAAAAGCCCTAGATCTTTAGAATATTATTTTCTATAATTAATTTACTGTATAGTAGTAAGTAACAAACAATCCTCCAAACTCTTTGTTGAAGCTCACCTAAGGAAGGGTTTGACATAATTCAAACATAATTTCTCATAAAATTTACCCGTACTCATCGAACTTACTACTTTGTACACCATGCACTTGTGATTAATTTTAAGACATATCACTGATCCAGTCAAAATTGAAATTCAAGTCTAATTGAAGAAAATTCTATGATTTACATGCATCTATTTTAAAATTTTATCAAAATAAAACACAATGGAAGCAACAGAATAATCAAAATAATCTATAAAATATGTAACTAACCCCTAGATCTAGGATCTTACGACATGATTTATGCAAGTATTAAATCTAAAAATTAAACATCAAATAGAAAGAAAGATGTTGATCATATCAACATCAAACAAATCTAGATCTAATTTAGATATCTATTGAGATCGAATCTCAATACCTTCTTACGAATCGTGAACTCTGCTTGTTGATACGAGGCTGAGATCATCGCTTTGAGCTGCATAGATGTCTGGCCTCTATGGGTAGTCGACAAAAAGCCTCAAATCTAATCAGAAGTATAGAAATTGGAAATCAACTGGATGTACTAGCATCTTGCTGATCCTTCTTCGATGGTTGATCATAAATCTCTTTCTTCGACTTGCTTGGACCTTCCAAGGATCAAAGAACACTCAGTGGAGGACTAGAGAGAGATCTTTCTTCCTTACTTTTCTCTTAAAAGATTTGTGGAAGAAGATGTAAGAAAAAACCTATAGAAGACCCTTCTTCACTCTTTCTTTTCTCTCACTAGGATACTTAAACTTTTGTCCTTACAAAAGCCAATGCCCAAGACCCTCCTATACCCAAGAATCCTACACCCAAGCCCACTCTTTCTAATGAATTCTCTATAGAAATTTCATGCTTAAACTACTCTTGAATAGAGAGATATGAGAGAGTCCTTGTTGAAGGGAAAATCTTGTTTCTCGGATCAGGTTCGTTCAGATCTGATTTGATCAACAAAGATATTTCAAAAATTTTTCTCTTAGATAGAAATTAGATTTGAGACTTTTCAGATCTAATTTTATTGATCTAATAAAATAAAATAAATTAAATTAAATTAAATCTAATTTAATTATACCTTTATATTGGGTAATCTTATTATCCTATGATGATCCTAATGTTTGCCTGAGGTTCTGGATGTAGCCACGCAAGCACCTGACCTCTACCAGTATCCACTTAGGCTAGATCTGAAGATCTTCTTCTTCTCAATCTATACTTTAAAGATTAGATCTGGATCTAATCTTGAAGATATTCAAAACACCTTTTGAAGATCGGGTGTTCTCTCTTGCAGTAGTACTGCCTTCTTGCTTTCTTGTCATCTTTATTTTGCTTGGATCGCACCAAACTAAAGCCCAAAACCTTTTGGACATGGAGAGGAGAGAGAATCAGAGGGTGGCATTGAGGAGGAGGGAGAGGGGCTATGTGGCATGGGCAAAGGGCAAAGCTCTAAATCCTAGGCATAGATAGGGTTTATATAGATCCTGTTGCGCCATGCAGTGCCATATCATTCCGATCAATCATGGCTTTTTATACAATCAGATCTAAATCTAATTAGTGGGATGACATCATTTAATCCAATCAGATTAGAGTCCCTCACAAACCTCCTTAGGTGGTGCCAAGACTGGTCAAAGATGAGTCTTTGGCACCACCTTAGTTGAATGCATTAAGCAACTGGAGTCCCATCTATATGGGACTCCAATTCTTATCCACTTTGGGTGCACGCCTCCCTAGCGTGTGCCCCTTGCCTTTTTGCTATTTAGCAGGGGGACAAGGGTCAAAGCTCTCTTTTATGGGTGCATGACACATGGGTAGATGTCTAAGTGTCAAAGATCAACGTTTGACCAAAGTCAAAGAATAAGATTTAGCAAGTGATGAAAAATGGTAGGTGTTGTCTCAAATTTATCTCATAAATTAAGACAACCCTTTTCTAACCTGGACAAACTCCAGTCAAATCAAGTATAGGTTCTTGAGTGAGCCAAAATACATTTGGCTCAATCGAGATATTTTTTAATAAGTGTTAAAGGAGAATATTAGGCTCAATCATGTGCTAGCATAATTTTCTTGAAACTAATTGAATCTTGTTCAAATCAATTGAACTGATTAGTCCAATTAATGATATCCAGGTTTAAACTCTTATTTGTATGATCCAGTTAGGTTCAGTTCTATATGGTAATGAGATATGTCATGATCTCTATCATCGACATCATCGAAATACCTTTTGATGGATCAGAACTTTTCTAATTTAGATAAGTAGTATGATCGATCATCCAAATCATTCTAATTGCTCCCAAAATCTACCAGTGATACCTAGCAGTATATGGTGGCAATCCATCAGAATTGAAAATGAACCTCTCAGTGCAGTTACCTGTGTAATTAAGTTCGTCTATCTTGAGCCCCGATCAGATTAGGGTTAAGGTGTTCTTGTCAAACCCTAATTTCCATCATATGAATTAATCATTCGATTCAAGTCCAATGTAAAAATTCTAACAGAAACTCTTTCTATTATTTCGCTCTTCCATGGCCATGGGGTTATAAACTTGATTCTCATGATCATAGGGCTG
The DNA here is from genome assembly GCA_006176705.1 of Cocos nucifera. NCBI lineage: Eukaryota > Viridiplantae > Streptophyta > Magnoliopsida > Arecales > Arecaceae > Cocos > Cocos nucifera. The sequence goes on from QRFJ01003318.1 coordinate 68,698, forward strand.
CTCCTCTTCTACCGAGGTAGATAGATCTCCTATTGGTGCAATCTAATTCCTATAATGAACATGCTATAGCCAACATACACCTCAGAATTTCGAATGGCTAGGAGACTGAGTTATGGTTTAGTCAAACTATAACACCCTCAAGATGAACTATCGATGCACCTCAGATCAAAGAACCAGACACGCTACTATAGCTTCAAGCCAATCATCGATGAGAAGGTAGACTTCCTTATGATTGCTCGAGGTGGTCATGCTCAGTGCCCTCATTCTCTAACGAGTACCTGTACTCTCATTCTAGTATCTCTACATCGTAGACTTAAGACTCATCTACCCTACAGAAGTGATTGTACACCAACTTTCTAGATTTTTCACCATCCTCATGATGATCCTACGGTCGGGAGCATTTTATGAGTTAATAATGAAAATTCATGTCTTAAATTTTTAAGTCTTGAAAATATGAACTATCGTTACCATTAACTCAAGGGATGTATCACAGACACTTTCAAATACACACTATGATAGAAAATAATCTATTTTATTATTTATAATCAAAATTATAATTTTGTACTTAGATGTGTATTATAAGTGTTAGCCAATTCTAGCTTCTAGACACACATATTTAACAAACTCCCACTTGACCTAAAGCTAATTGGCTACAAATCTAAGTTCCATCTTCTCAAGGTGGATTTCGATCTTTTATTGGCCCAACGGCTTTATCAGTGGGTCTACCACATTATTTGTAGAGTCAACTCTCTTGACCTCGATGTAACCTTTTTTGAGGTAATCACGGATGAGGTGGTATCACCGCTCGATGTGCATGAATTTCTGATGAGACCTCAGCTCCTTAGCAAGGGATATGGCACCATTATTATTGTAGTATAGAGAAATGGCATCCGATGGCATCACTCCAATCTCGGCGATGAATTTTTTATATCAGAATGCCTCCATCATAGCTTTTGATGCAGCGATGTACTCTACTTCCATGGTAGAATCTGCCATCACTATTTGCTTGAAACTCTGCCATCACTATTTGCTTGAAACTCTGCCAACTAATAGCACCATCATTACACACAAACAGACTCCTAGATGATGACTTTCAATCATCTATATCAGACATAAATATGAGTCTATATATTCCTAGACTTGGAGTTCTTCATTACCAAAAACCAATAACATATCCTTGGTTCTTCTCAAGTACTTAAGGATACATTTCATAGAAGTTCAGTGTTCTTCACCTGGATTTGACTGATATCTACTTGTGACACTCACAATATGGGCTATATCAGGTCGTGTAAATAACATGGCATACATGAGGCTCTTTATTGCTAAAGCATAAGGGATCTTGCTCATGCATTCAATCTCCTCTGGTGTGTTGGGACACATTTTCTTAGAGAGATGAATGCCATGTCTGAAGGATAATAATCCCCTCTTGGAGTTTTCCATGTTAAACCTCTTTAGCACTTCCTCTATGTACATCTTCTGTGAAAGACCTAGCATCCTATTCGGTCTATCTCTATAGATCTTAATTCCTAGAATGAAAGATGGTTCTCCTAGGTCTTTCATAGAGAATTCTTTAGATAATCATATTTTAACTATGGTCAACATGGGAACATCATTTCCAATAAGGAGGATATCATCCACGTACAGTACGAGAAAGACAATAGCACTTCCACTGATCCTTTTGAAGACACATGGTTCCTCCTCATTTTTGATGAAATCAAATAATTTGATCACATCATTAAATCGAGTATTCCAGCCCCGAGATGCTTGCTTAAGTCCATATACGGATCTTTGCAGCTTGCATACTTTGTGATCAGTATCATTGGATATGAAACCTAGCAGCTGTTCCATATAGATATCTTCCTCAAGGTATTCATTTAAGAACGTCATTTTTATGTTCATTTACCATATTTAATAATCAAAATAGGTTACAATAGCAAGCAATGTATGGATGAATTTTAGCATAGCTACTGGCGAAAAGGTATCTTGACAGTCAATGCCTTCATGCTAACTATAATGTTTTGCCACTAATCTATCTTTGAATGTCTCCACATTTTCATCTGCACCAATATTTCTCTTGTAGATCCATTTACATCCAATAGGTACTATACCTTCTAGTGGATCTACCAAGATCCAAACTTGGTATGAGTACATCAAGTCAATTTCTGACTTCATTGCATCTAACCATTTCTCAGAGTCGATATTTGATATCGCCTCGTCATAGGTTTTGGGATCATCACCATAAACCCCATTACCTATGAGGAACATTTTCTCTATTTTCTCTAAAATAGTACCTAAGTATCCCTCAGGGGGATGGAAAACCCTTTTCGATCTATGAGGTGGAGGAGGTAGTGATTGTATTGGCTCAAGGTGATATTGTTCCACAAGGTCCTTAGCTCATTGCTTTTATGAGACTTTCTCCTGAAGCTTGATCTACTTTCCAATGCCGCTATCTTGAATAAAATATTTTTCAAGAAAGATGGCATGTCGACTCACAATCACATTATGATCTTCATGAATGTAGAAATAATATCCTAATGACTCTTTAGGATATCCTATAAATCGAGCTCTAAAGGATCTAAAGTCTAGCTTGTCTGCTTGTTGTCTTTTGACATTAGCCAAAAAATCCTAAATTCTGAGATGACTCAGACTTGGTTTCTTACCATGCCATATCTCGTATGGTATGGTAGGAACGATTTTAGAGAAAACCCTATTCAGTATATATATAGTAGTTAATAGACTATATCCCCAAAGAAAATCAGGAAGATCTGTGAAGCTCATCATGGATCGGACCATATCTAATAGGGTCTGATTTTTTCATTCTGAAACTCCATTGAGTTGAGTGTTCCAGGTGGAGTCCATTGAGAGATTATGCCGTTTTGCTTAAGATAGTCTAGAAAATTTTGACTAAGGTATTCACCTCCTCGATCTGATCGAAGAACCTTAATGGGTTTTTCAGTTTGCTGTTCGACTTCATGTCTAAATTTTTTGAACTTTTCAAAAGCTTTAGACTTATGTCTCATAAGATACATGTACCCATATCAAGGTAAATCATCGATAAAGATTATAAAGTAGACAAAGTTGCCTCTAGCCAGCACATCAAATGGGCTACACAAATCAGTATGTACTAGGGCAAGTAAATCATGGCTCTTTCTTCATGTCCTACAAAAGAGAGCTTGGTCATTTTGCCATGAAGACAAAATTTATAAATTGGATATGACTTGAAAGTCGACGGACTCAATAGTCTAGTTTTCTCCAATTTGTTAACCCTATCTTCTACTATATGACCTAGTCTTAGGTGCCATAGATACCTATCATTTGAACTATCCCTAGGTCATTTTGATCTTATGGCATTCATATTTTGCTCAACATTAATGATAGAAACATCAATATATAACTGATAGAGACCATTAATGAGAAAACCACTTGTAATTTTATTTCTTTCATAAAAAATATTATAATGGTCCTTAAGAAAACTAATTGCATAGCCTACTTATGCTAAACATGAAATAGAAATCAAATTTCTGCTTATAGTAGGCACATAATAACAATCCTTAAGTACTAAAACTAAGCCAGATGGTAGTCGAAGAGGGTAGATTCCCATGGCTATAGCAGTAACTCTTGCTCCATTTTTGATGAAGAAAAATCCTAATTTTTCGGACCAGGTTCGTTGAGATCTAATCGGATCAAGAGATATATTTCAAAAATTTTTCTCTTTAATCTAAATCAAATCTAGGATGTTTCAGATCTGATCTTTGTTATTTTAATAATTAAAATAAATTTAGATAAATTAAATTAAATTTAATTTACCTTAACCTAGGGTAATTCTATTACCCGCTGATGATCCTATAAGCAGCGGAAGGTTCTGGATCTAGCCATGCAAGTGCCTGGCCTCTACTGGTATCCAGTTAGGTTGGATCTAGAGATCCTCATCTTCTCTATCACGTTTCCAAAAATTAGATCTAAATCTAATTTGGAGGATCTTCAAAATACCTTTCGAAGATCAGCAGTTGTCCTTTGCAGCAACGTAGCCTTCTAGCTTTCTGTCGCCTTTCTCTCGTCTGGATTGCACCAACCAAGATCCCAAAATACTTTGGGCATGAAGAGGAGAGGGGGAAGATGGGCTTGGCATGGAGGAGGAGAGAACCAGCCTTGGGGCATGGGAATTTTCAATGCTTTTTGGGTTGGGCACAGGGTCTTATTTATAGACTATACGTGATCCAACTCCTCTTCTTGCCAACCAATTACAACCCTTTGCGAAATCAGATCTAAATCTGATTGGTGGGAATAGAGTCCCTTGGATTCTTCCTTAGATGGCACCTAAGATTAGTCAAACTTGATTCTTAGGAGAAGTCTAATTGGAATCCAAAAAGGAGATGGAGTCCCTATCCAATAGGGACTCTTGGGACCCTTGGCGTGTGCCCTCCTCCTTGCCAGGTTCTGGCAAGGGGACAAGCCCCCACCAGCCCTCCAATAGGTGCATCACATGTGGACAGAAGTCAAAGTATCAATGGTCAACATTTGACCAGTCAAAAGTTAACTTTTGACCAAAGTCAAAGAATGAGAAATGGCAGGTGACCAAAAATGGTAGGTATTATCTTTCAAAATAAGACAACCTTTTTCTGACTTGGACAGCCTCCAGTCAGACCAAGTGAAGGCCTCTGATCAAGCATAAACTCCTTTGGCTCAGTCAGGATAACTATTTATGATAGTGAAAGAAGAATGTTAGGTTCAATTGAGTGCTAGCACGATTTTTTTGAACCTAATTGAATCTCATTCAGATCAATTGAACTAGATTAGTTCAATTGATGATCACTAGATTCAAACCCTTGTTTGTGTGATCCAGTTAGATTCAGTTCTATATGGTAATGGGATATGTCATGATCTCTATCATCGACATCATCGAAACTCCTTTCGATGGATCAGAACTCTTCTGATTCAAATAGCTAGCAAAATCATTCTAATTGCTTCCAAAATCTACTAGTGACACCTAGCAGTATATGGTGGCAACCCATCAGAGCTGAATGCGATCCTCTTGGTGCAGCTACCTATGTGATTAAGTACTTCTATCTTGAGCCTCGATCAGATTAGGGTTAAGGTGAACTCGTCAAACCTTAGTTTCTGTCATATGATGTAATCATTTGATTCAAGTCCGATGTGAAAATCTAAATAGAAACGTTTTCTATTATTTCACTTTGCCATGGCTATGGGCTTCTGGACTTGATTCTCATGATCATCATAGGGCTGTTTCTCTACCGCCATGGTAGATAGATTCCATCTTGATGCAATCCAGTTCCTACAATGAACATGCTATCGCCAACATACACCTCAGGATTTCGTATGGCTAGGAGATCGAGTTATGGTATAGTCAAACTATAACATCCTCAAGGTGAACTGTCGATGCACCTCGGATCAAAGAATCAGACACACCACTATACCATCGAGTCAGTCATTGACGAGAAGGTAGACTTCTGAATGACTACTCAAGGTGGTCATGCTCAATGCCTTTGTTCTCTAACGAGTATCTGTACTCTCGCTCTGATGTCTCCACACCATAGACTCAAGACTCATCTACTAAAGAGAAGCGATTGTACACCAACCTTTTGAATCGATCACCATCCTCATGATGATCCTATGGTCGGGAGCATTTTATGAGTTAATAATGATTATTCATGTCTTAAATTTTTGACTTTTGAAAATATGAATTATCATTATCATTAATTGAAAGGATGTATCACAGACACTAAATACACATATGTGATAGAAAATAACTCATTTTATTGATTTTAGTTAAAATTATAATTTTGCCCCTAGAAGTGTATTATAAGTGTCAGCCAATTCTGACTTCTAGGGCACATATATCTAACAATCTCCCACTTATCCTAATGCCAATTGGCTATAAGTCTAAGTCCCATCTTCTCAAGGTGGGCTTCGATCTTCTACTGACCCAATGGCTTTGTAGGTTGGTCTACCATATTATCTACAGAGTTGACTCTCTTGACCTCGACGTAACCCTTCTCGAGGTAATCGCGGATGAGGTGGTATCGCCGCTCAATGTGCTTAATTTTTGGTGAGATCTTGGCTCCTTAGCAAAGGTTATGGCGCCATTGTTGCCGCAGTATAGAAGAATGGCATCTGATGGCATTACTCTGATTTTCGCAGCAAACTTCTTGTACCAGAATGCTTCCTTCGTAGTCTCTGATGCAGCGATATATTTTGCTTCCATGGTGGAATCTGCTATCATGGTTTGCTTGGAACTCTTTCAGCTGAAGCACCATCATTGCAGACAAACAAACTCTCAGATGTTGACTTTTGATCATCTACATTGGACATGAAATCCAAGTCTGTATCCCTGGACTTGGAGTTCTCTATTACCAAAGATCAACAATATATCCTTAGCTCTTCTCAAGTACTTAAGGATACATTTCATAGAAGTCTTGTATTCTTCATCTGAATTTGACTGATATCTACTTGTGACACTCACAGCATGGGCTATATCAGGTCATGTACATAGCATGGCATACATGAGGCTCCCTATTGCAGAAGCATAAGGGATCTTGTTCATGCATTCTGTTTCCTCAAGTGTGCTAGGGCACATCTTCTTGGAAAGATGAATACCATGTCTGAAGGGTATTAATCCCCTCTTAGAGTTTTCCATACTAAACCTCTTTAGTACTTTCTCTATGTACATCTTCTGTGAAAGTCCTAGCATCCTATTCGGTCTATCCCTATAGACCTTAATTCCTAGAATAAAGGATGCTTCACCTAGGTCTTTCATGGAGAATTCCTTGGACAACCATATTTTGACTGTCGTCAACATGGGAATATCATTCCCAATAAGGAGGATGTCATCCACGTACAATACGAGGAAGACAACAGCGCTCCCACTGACCTTTTTGAAGAATACACATGGTTCCTCTTCATTTTTGATGAAACCAAACTTTTTGATCACATCATTGAAACGAGTGTTCCAGCTCCGAGATGCTTGCTTAAGTCCATATATGGACCTTTGCAGCTTGCAAACCTTGTGATCAGTATCACTGGATGTGAAACCTAGCGGCTGTTCCATATAGATATCTTCCTCAAGATATCCATTTAAGAATGCCGTTTTCACGTCCATTTGCCATATTTCATAATCGAAATAGGCTGCAATGGCAAGCAATGTGCGGATGGATTTTAGCATAGCCACTGGGAAAAAGGTATCCTGATAGTCAATGCCTTCGCATTGACTATAACCTTTTGCCACTAGTCTAGCCTTGAATGTCTCCACATTCCCATCTGCACCAATCTTTCTCTTGAAGATCCATTTACACCCAATAGGTACTATACCTTCTGGTGGATCTACCAAGGTCCAGACTTGGTTTGAGTGCATCGAGTCAATTTCTGACTGCATTGCCTCTAGCCATTTCTCGGAGTCGATATCTGATATCGCCTCATTGTAGGTTTTGGGATCATCACCATGAGCACCATTACCTACGAGGAACATTTTCTCTACTTCCTCTGAAATAATACCTAAGTATCTTTCAGGGGGATGGAAAACTCTTTCCGATCTACGAGGTGGAGGAGGTAGTGTTCTTATTGGCTCAACCTGATTTGGTTCCAATTGGTCCTTAGCTCATTGTACTTGTGAGACTTTCTCATCAAGCTTAATCTGCTTTCCAATGCCGCTATCTTGAATAAACTATTTTTCAAGAAAGATGGCATGTCGACTCACAATCACATTGTGGTCTTCTAGGAATGTAGAAATAGTATCCTAATGACTCTTTAGGATATCCTATGAATCGAGCTCTGAAGGACCTAAACTCTAACTTGTCCGCTTGTTGTCTTTTGACATGAGCCGGACAACCCAAAATTCTGAGATGACTCAGACTTGGTTTCTTACCGTGCCATATCTCATACGGTGTGGTAGGAACGGTTTTAGAGGGAAACCCTATTCAGTAGATAAATTGAAGTTAACAATGAATGTCCCTAAAGAAAATCAGGGAGGTCTGTGAAGCTCATCATGGATCGGACCATATCCAATAGAGTCCGATTTCTCCATTCTGAAATTCCGTTGAGTTGAGGTGTTCCTGGTGGAGTCCATTGAGAGACTATGCCATTTTTCCTTGAGATAGTCTAGGAATTTTTGGCTAAGGTATTCACCTCCTCGATCTGATCGAAGAACCTTAATGGGTTTTCCAGTTTATTTTTCTACTTCATGTCTGAATTCTTTGAACTTTTCAAAAGCTTCAGACTTGTGTCTCATAAGATACACATACCCATACCTAGATAGATCATCGGTAAAGGTAATGAAGTAGACAAAATTGCCTCTAGCCGGCACATCAAATGGGCCGCACACATCAGTATGTACTAGGGCAAGGAGATCTGTGGCCCTTTCCCCATGTCCAACAAAAGGGAGTTTAGTCATTTTGCCTTGAAGACAAGATTCACAAGTTGGATATGACTCGAAAGTCAATGGACTCAATAGCCCATTTTTCTCCAATTTGTTGATCCTATCTTCTGCTATATGACCTAATCTCAGGTGCCATAGATATCTGTCATTTGGACTATCCCTAGGTCGTTTGGCATTCACGTTTTGCTCGATAGTTAGAATAGATACATCAATATGTAGCTGATAAAGACCGTTAATAAGAAAACCATTTGCAATTTTATTTCTTTCATAAAGAATGTTACAATGGTCCTTAAAGAAGGTAATCACATAGCCTTCTAGTGCTAAGCATGAAACAGAAATCAAATTTCCTGCTAGCTGCAGGCACATAATAACAGTCTTTCAAAACTAAGTCTAAACCAGATGGTAATCGAAGAGGGTATGTTTCCACACCACTGCAGCAACTCTTGCTCCATTACTGACATGTAGGATCATGTCTCCATCCCTCAGCCTCCTGCTATCCTCAAGATCCTGCATGGAAGTGCACAGATGAGCACTAGAACCAGAGTCAAGCACCCAACTGGATGCAGAAGAAATCGTAAGGTTAGACTCAATAATGAGCATACCTCCAGAAGGACCTTCCTTCTTGTTCTTCAGGGTGGCCAGGTAAGTAGGGCAGTTTTGCTTCCAATGGCCATCGCTGTTGCAATGGAAATACTTTTCCTTTGACATCGGCCTTCTTCTTCGGCTCTGCCTTCTTCTTCTTTGCTCCTTCCATCTTTTGCTTTTTCGCAGACTTCTTTTTCTTTTTAGAAGACTTTCTTTTGGAAGAAGTCCATTCCATAGCAAGAACTGAGCCTTTAGAACCTTTCATAGAAAGCTCAGCGGTGACCAGCATGTTCATTAATTCAGGCCAAGAAATTTTGAAGTTTATGCATGTGGTAATTCATGATGAATTGCCCATATGCATCAGTCAAGGATTGCAGAATAATATCATTCTGCAGATCCAAGTCTAACTTCACACCGAGCTTCTCAAGCTCTTCCATGTCCTTGATCATCATCAGATAGTGATCTTGGACTGACTGCCCATCATGCATCTTAGCCTTAAAAAGTCATTTCGTGACTTGATACTTGGCTGCGCGACTCTGTTCACCAAACATCTCCTGTAGGTGAGCCAACATTTGGCGAGCAGTCATCGATATCTTCATGTTGGCGCTGGAGCTCATCAGACATCGAGCCCAACATGTAATATCTGGCCTTATTATCTTCGTCTATCCATTTTTCTAGAGACGCTCTCTGTTCAATGGATGGACGGGCTGATAAGGTGGGAGGGTCCTGGTCCAATACATGGGTTAACTTCTCGGAATCCAAAACAATTTTGTAGCTCTTGAGCCAATCTTTATAATTGGGTCTGGTCAGTCTATGTGTGTCCGGGATACGTGCTACTGGGTTGGATGTAGATATTTTTCTGTAGAGAGTCAAAGATTCTAGTTAGATACTATAATTATGACTTGACCAATTTGTTTAGAGATTTTATTTTTAAATAAATTAGCTTCCACTATTTTCTCGGATCCCTACACTTCTCTGTAGAGATGCAAAAATCTCCACGATTAATGATTTCTAGTGGGTGGTGCGGTCTCACCAACTGACTCATCACCTCACCTAATAGTTATTGGTGATGGGTTAGCCAATGAGTGAACAACTCTTGTTCAATGATTCTCTAATCATGGTGCACCCAAACTTGATCTCCAATTCATGAATCTCACCATATCCAAAATATTGATCCACTCCTTAGTTAAGTCAGACCCACCATTTGCACAGACTGAATTTCTAATTGAGTCTCTCACCATATCAAGAATATTGAGCCCAACTCATCCTCCAGCCCATAGCATCCAATGCCTAATAGACATGGTTGCATCTTTTCGGTGCAACTGAGCCACTATATCCAACCAAGAACAATCAACCCCAGGAAGGGCCCGCACATCTATAATGGTGGAAGACCTCAGACTTAATCTTTTCTTAGGGAGAATTGATTCAGGTCTCATTAAACTAGACTTGTCATAGTCATAACAATTATGACTAACCTAGTGGCATGGGTTAGCTCGGATTATTGACCACCTCAAATCAGAACTGAGTCAATAGATATGGCTAGGTAAGTGAGATCGGTGGAAGGGATATGCCATTAACTCATACAAGAATGCATTCAGGTCGAGTAGCTTCCAATTAAAAACCAGTCGATCGTATGTGCCAAACTTACCTTAGACACCAAATTGTTGAGCCAGAATCCAATTGGGTTAGCCTACAATCCAGACTCTAACCTCTGAGCCTAATTAGGTCTTGCTTGATCGTGACTCGATCTTGACCCAGACTTAATCCTATTAGGCTGGTCAATTTAAGCACTGTTGATCCCATCTAACCAACTCTTGATTCGGTTTGATCAACCGCTTAGACCTAATTGAGCTATCCCAAGCCCAAACCCAGTATTATGAATATGTCTTAGATCTAAAATTTTTAATTTTAGACCTAATTAATATTTCATAATCTTAATTTTTAATTAAGTAGGGTTCATAAATAAAATATGCACAATAAATCCTAGGATTTCAGGATCTAGGGTTTTGCAGAAAGTAAGTTTTGGGTTTCTGATTAAGGACGAACATGCAGCACCCCTACACATCATAAGAACACCCCATCGGATGGGAGGAGAGGGCCTTTAAATCCTTCTTCGTTCTTATGATCGGACGGCCAAGAGGAATGCCTTAATCAGAAATATGTAATACTACAAAATAGTTTTAGATCTATATCATATATCTCATATATAAATTAGATCTAATCATGGCATATTTTGCATACATCTCATGTATCGAATCATGCATGTTTTCAGATCTAAATTATCTCATAATAATCTAAAAAATTAGATTTAAATTGATCTTATCAAAATAAACTTCTAATCTAGACAATTATGTAGAACTATTCTACAACTAGTCTAGACATGCATCAATCATATCTCATATGATGTTTAAAATTAAATAATTTTTATTTACTATTTTTTAGATGTTATTATAATAATTATAATATCAAAAAATAGTAAATAAATAGATCTAAAATATGATTTAATTAAATTAAATTGAAAACATGCAAGACTATTCTATAGAACTATTCTATTTTAGAACTAGTCATGCATATTTTCTAATCTTAGATCCAAATTATTTAATTTTAATTTTTTATAATTTTAGATCTGATCACATCTCATGTGACATCTAAAATTACTTATTTTTTAATTAAAATAAATTTAAAATTAGATCTAAATACTTTAGAACCTTGGCTCTGATACCAGTTGAAGGGAAATCCTGATTTTTCGAACCAGGTTCGTTCAGATCTGATCGGATCAAGAGATATATTTCAAACATTTTTCTCTTTAATCTAGATTAGATCTAGGATATTTTAGATCTAATCTTTATTATTTAAATAATTAAAATAAATTTAAATAAATTAAATTAAATTTAATTTACCTTAACGTAGGGTAATCCTATTACCCGTTGATGATCCTATAAGCAGCGAAAGGTTCTGGATCTAGCCATGCAGTGCCTAGCCTCTACCGATATCCACTCAGACTGGATCTAGAGATCCTCTTCTTCTCTATCACATCTCCAAAAATTAGATCTAAATCTGATTTGAAGGATCTTCAAAATACCTTTCGAAGATCAGCAGTTGTCCTTTGCAGCAGCACAACCTTCTAGCTTTTTGTCGCCTTTCTCTCATTTGGATTGCACCAACCAAGATCCCAAACCACTTTGGGCATGGGGAGGAGAGGGAGAAGATGGGATTGGCATGGAGGAGGAGGAGAGAACCAATCCTTGGGGCATGGAAATTTTCAATGCTCTTTGGGTTGGGCGTAGGGTCTTATTTATAGACTATGCGTGATCCAACTCCTCTTCTTCCCAACCAATCACAATCCTTTGTGAAATCAGATCTAAATCTGATTGGTGAAAATAGAGTCCTTTGGATTCCTCCTTAGATGGCACCTAAGACCAGTCAAACTTGGTTCTTAGGAGAAGTCTAATCAGAATCCAAAAAGGAGATGGAGTCCCTGTCCAATAGGGACTCCTGGGCGCCTCCAGCTTGGGCACATGCCAAGGGTGGCATGCAACCTCCTCCTTGCTAGGTTTTGATAGGGGGACAAGCCCCCACCAGCCCTCCAATAGGTGCATGACACGTGGATAGAAGTCAAAGTGTCAATGGTCAATATTTGACCAGTCAAAGGTCAACTTTTGACCAAAGTCAAAGGATGAGAAATGGCAGGTGACCAAAAATGGCAGGTATTGTCTTTCAAAATAAGACAACCCTTTTCTAACTTGGATAGGCTCCAGTCAGACCAAGTGAAGGCCTCTGATCGAGCACAAACTCCTTTGGCTCAATCAAGACAACTATTTATGATAGTAAAAGAAGAACGTTAGGTTCAATCAAGTGCTAGCACGATTTTCTTGAACCTAATTGAATCTCATTCAGATCAATTGAACTGGATTATTTTAATTGATGATCACCAGATTCAAATCCTTATTTGTGTGACCTAGTTAGGTTCAATTCTGTATGGTAATGAGATATGTCATGATCTCTATCATCGACATCATCGAAACTCCTTTCGATGGATCAGAACTCTTCTGATTCAAACAGCTAGAATGATCGATCATCTAAATCATTCTAATTGCTCCCAAAATCCACCAATGACATCTAGTAGTATATGGTGGCAACCCATCAGAATTGAATGTGAACCTCTTGGTGCAGCTGCCTATGTGATTAAGTTCTTCTATCTTGAGCCCCGATCAGATTAGGGTTAAGGTGAACTCGTCAAACCTTAGTTTCTATCATATGATGTAATCATTCGATTCAAGTCTGATGTGAAAACCTAAATAAAAACTCTTTCTATTATTTCACTCTACCATGGCCATGGGCTTCTAGACTTGATTCTCATGATCATCATAGGGCTGCTCCTCTACCATCGAGGTAGATAGATTCCATCTTGATGCAATCCAGTTCCTACAATGAACATGCTATAGCCAACATACACCTCAGGATTCCATATGGCTAGGAGATCGAGTTATGGTGTAGTCAAACTATAACACCCTCAAGGTGAATTGCCGATGCACCTCAGGTCAAAGAACCAGACACACCACTGCAGCATCGAGTCAGTCATTGACGAGAAGGTAGACTTCCTAATGACTACTCGAGGTGGTCACGCTCAGTGCCCTTATTCTCTAACGAGTATCTATACTCTCGCTCCAGTGTCTCCATACCGTAGACTCAAGACTCATCTACTAAAGAGAAGCGATTGTACACCAACCTTCTAGATCAATCACCATCCTCATGATGATCCTATGGTCGGGAGCATTTTATGAGTTAATAATGATTATTCATGTCTTAAATTTTTGACTCTTGAAAATATGAATTATCATTACCATTAACTCAAAGGATGTATCACAGACACTAAATACACATATGTGATAGAAAATAACCCATTTTATTGATTTTAGTCAAAATTATAATTTAGCCCCTAGAAGTGTAATACAAGTGTCGACCAATTTTGGCTTCTAGGGCACATATATCTAACATTTGACATGTAGGATCATCTCACTATCCCTCAACCTCCTGCTATCCTTAAGACGCTGCATGGAAGTGCACAAATGAGCACTAGAACCAAAGTCAAGCACCCAACTGGATGTAGAAAAAACCTTAAGGTTAGATTCAATGATGAGCATACCTCTAGAAGGACTTATCTCCTTCTTATTCTTCAAGGTAGCAAGGTATATAGGATAGTTCCACTTCAAGTGGCCGTCAGTATTATAATGAAAACACTTTTCTTTATCAGCAACCTTCTTCTTCAGCTCTGCCTTCTTTTCTTTTCACCTTCCACCTTCTATCCTTTCACAAACTTCTTCTTTCCAAAAGACTTTCTCTTACAAGAAGTTCATTCCATAGTAACCACTAAGCCTTTAGAACCTTTCATAGAAAGCTCGGTAGTAACCAGCATGTTCATAAGTTTGGCCAGAGTACTCTGAAATTTATGCATATGGCAGTTCATGATAAACTGTCCATACGCATCAGTCAAGGATTATAGAATTATGTCATTCTGCAAATCTTGATCTAACTTCACTCCGAGCTTCTCAAGCTCTTCCAAGTCCTTGATCATCATCAAACAATGATCTTGGACTGACTGCCCATCATGCATTTTGGCCTTAAAAAGTCATTTAGTGACTTAATATTTGGCTACATGACTCTATTCACCAAACAACTCTTGTAGGTGAGCCAATATTTGATGGACAGTCTTGATATCTTCATGTTGGCACTGAAGCTCATCAGACATCGAGCCCAACATGTAGTATCTAACCTTGTTATCTTCATCCGTCCATTTATCAAAAGATGCTCTTTGTTCAGCGGATGGATGGGCTAGTAAGATGGGGGGATCCCGGTCCAATACATGAGTTAACTTCTTGGAGCCCAAAATGATTTTGAAGTTCTGAAGCTAATCTTCATAATTGGATCCAGTCAGTCAATAGGTGTCTAGGATATGGGCTAGTGGGTTGGATGTTGTACTTTTCCTGTAGAGAGTCAAAGTTTTTAGTTAGATTTTGTAATTAAGACTTGAACAATTTATTTAGGGGTTTGATTTTTAAATAAATTAGCTTCCACTATTTTCTCGGATCCTTACATTCCCTCTGCAGAGATGCAAAAATCTTCATGATTAATGATTTCTAGTTTGTGGTGCAGTCCCACCAACTGACTCATCACCTCACCTAACAGTTATTACTGATGGGTTAGCCAATGAGTGAACAACTCCTATTCAATGATTCTCTAATCATGGTGCACCCACGCTTGGTCTCTAATTCATGAATCTCATCTTGTCTAGAATATAGATTCACTTTTTAGTTAAGTCAGACCCACCATTTGCATAAATTGGATTTCTAATTGGATCTCTCACCATGCCCGAAATATTGAGCTCAATCCATCCTCCAGCCCATAGCATCCAATGCCTAATAGACATGGTTGCATCTTCTCGGTGCAACTAAACCACTATGACCAGTGGAGAACAATTAATCTCGGAAAGGGCCGACATATCTACAATGGTGAAAGACCTTAGACTTAATCTTTTTATAGGAAGATTTGATTTAGATCTCTTTAAACTTGACTTGACATAGCCAAAACCATTATGACTAACCTAATGGCATGGGTTAGCTGAGATTATTAGCTACCTCAGATCAGGACTGAGTCGATAAATATGGCTAGGTAAGTGAGACCGGTGGAAGGGATATGCCATTAACTCGACAAGAATGCATTCGAATTGAGTAGCTTCCAATTAAAAATCAGTCGATCATATCTGCCAAACTTACCTTAGACACCAAATTATTGAGCCAGAACCAATCGGGTTAGCCTACAATCCAGAGTCTAACCACTGAGCCTAATTAGGTCTTAACTTGATCGATCACTCATGTGACTCGACCTTGATCGAAACTTAATCCTATTAGGCTGGTCAATTTAAGTATTCTTGATCCCATCTAATCAACTCTTGATTTGGTTTGATCAACCGCTAGACCTAATTGAGCTACCCAAGCCCGAACCCAATTTTATGAATATGTCTTAGATCTAAAAATTCTTAATTTTAAACCTAATATATTTCATAATCTTAATTCTTAATTAAGTTTGGGATTCTCAAATAAAACATGTAAATAAAATTCTAGAATTTTAGAATCTAAGATTTTGTAGAAAGTAAGTTTTTGATTTTTGATTAAGGATGAATGCGCAGCACCCCTACACATCATAAGAACACTCCATTGAATGGAAGGAGAGGGCATTTAAATTCTACTTTATTCTTATGACCGGATAGCGAAGGGGAATGCCTTAATTAAAAATATGATAAATCTACAATACTAGTTAGATCTACATATATATGACATATATAAAATTGATCTAACTTAAAAATATATTTTGCATACATCTCATATGTCATATCATGCATATTTTTAGATCTAAATTATCTCATAAATATCTAAAAAATAAAATTTAAATTTGATCATATCAAATTAAATTTATTCAAGATAACTTTGTAGAACTATTCTATGACTAGTCTAAATATGCATCTATCATATCTTATATGAACAAAATTAAATAAATTTATTATTCTATTTTTTAGATCTAATTATAATTTTTATAATATCAAAAAATAATAAATAAATAAATCTAAAAATTATAATTAATTAAATTAAAATTATGATCATCCTAGACTACACATAGAACAATTCTATTTCTTGTCTAGTCATGCATCTCATACATCTTAGATCTAGATTATTTAATTTTTTTAATTTTTAATTTTAGATCTAATTATATCTAATGTGATATCTAAAATTATTTAATTATCAAATTAAAATTATATTAAAATTAAATTTAATTAATTATGAAACCTAGCTCTAATACCAGTTGAAGGAAAAATCCTATTTTTCGGATCTAGTTCATTCAGATTTGATTTGATCAAGAGGGTTATTTCAAAAATTTTTCTCTTAGATCTAAATTAGATCTAAGACTTTTTAGATCTAATTTTATTAATCTAATAAAATAAAATAAATTTAATTTAATTTAATTTAATTATATTTTTATATTGGATAATCCTATTATCCTATGATAATTCTGATGTTTGGCGATAAGATGGCTCGAGCTGAAGGTTATGCCCGAGTAGAAGAGGCCTTTAAGGCTAGGGATAATGAAGTCACCTAGGAGCAGTAGACGGATGAACCAAATGTGCCCATGGTTGGAGAGAAATCGAGCAGAACTCGACCACGCTCCTAAACTCCTCCGGAGTGTAGGTGGGCCCGAACTCCAACCCGACCCCAGAGGCGAAGAAGCCCAGATAAAAGGGAGCAATGGAACTATCCCTTCAAAAAATTTCATAACTTCGCTCCTCTCAATGCTTGATCGGTTCCTACGATGTTGGTCAGAAGGACGAGAGGATCTGCCAAGAGCACCCCCATTGTCAGAACCACCAAGGGGCGAGGAGCAACGAGAAGATCGGCCCCCAATCGACATCATTAACACCATCTCTGGGGGACTTCGACAAAGGGAGGCTAGCGGGTTAGTCGAGCCCAAAAAGAGGTGGAGAACTAAAGAGCCCATCGCTTTCACCGATGAGGATGCTCGAGGAGTCCAATTCCTGCACAATGACGTGGTTATAATCTCTTTAATATTGCCGACTATGATGTGCGCCACATTTTGGTAGATAATGGAAGCTCTGCTGATGTTTTGTTTTATGATGCTTTCTCAAAAATGTCCTTACTCAATAATCACTTGGGACCTATGAACTCCCCATTGGTAGGCTTCACTTGCGATGCCATGTCAGTTAAGGGCATAATAACTTTGGCTATGGCTGCAAGACAACGTCCAAAGCTGGTTAAGGCACAGATCGATTTTCTAATCATAAAGGCTCCATCTATCTATAATGCTATTCTTGGCTGATCTGATCTGAACGTGCTCCGACCAGTGGTGTCAACTTACCATCTAAAGGTGAAGTTTCTAATGAACTACAAAATTGGAGAGATCAGGGGAGACCAGGCATTGGCAAGACGCTGTTGCTCCATTGCCCTATAGGAAAACATCCAGCCCGACTTTTATCCTATTGATGGGTTGAATGTCCGTGATGACCTTACCGGGGAGTGAGGCGGGCCTATGGAGGATCTCGTATCTATGCCCTTAAACGACGGTAGTGTGGAACATACTGTGCAGATCGGCTCCAACTTAGGGGATGAGGTTCGGGAGCGACAAGTTACCTTCCTCAGGAAGAATGCGGACGTCTTTGCCTGGGTCCCAACGAATATGCCAGAAATTGATGCCGAGGTCATGGAACATCGGCTGGCTATTGATCCTAAGAATTGGTCAGTAAAAGAGAAGATGCACAACCACGCTCCGGAGAAGCAGAAAGTAATTGTAGAAGAAGTAGGCAAGCTCCTCAAAGCTAGATTCTCTGAAAAGTTAACTATCCGACCTGGATCTCAAATATGGTTCTCATCAAAAAGACAAATAATAAGTGGAGGATGTGTATAGACTTCAAAAAGCTGAACAAAGCTTGCCCAAAAGACAGCAACCCTCTACCCAGGATCAACCAACTGGTGGATGCGATTTCAGACTATGAGCTCCTCACCTTCATGGATGCTTTCTCTAGCTACAACCAATTTCGGATGGCATTGGAGGATAAGGAGAAGACTGCTTTTATTACTAAGCATGGTCTTTACTATTACAGGGTCATGCCCTTCGGGCTGAAGAATGCAGGCCCAACTTATCACCGCTTGGTCAATAAAATCTTCAAGGAGTAGATCGACCACAATATGAAGGTTTACGTCGACGACATGCTGGTCAAAAGTTGAATGTCTATCAATCATGTTGCCAACCTTAAAGAGGCTTTCGATGCGCTTAGAAAATATAAGATGAAGCTGAACCCAACCAAGTGCGCCTTTAGGGTAGCCTCAGAAAAATTTTTGGGATTCATGGCCTCGAGATGAGGGATTGAGGCCAATCCAAAGAAAACTCGAGCTGTCTAGGAGATGACCGCTTCGAAGTCCATCAAGAAAGTTCAGCACCTGATTGAAAAGGTGGCATCTTTGAATCATTTTATCTCGAGGTCGGTCGAATGCTGCATGCCCTTCTTCCAAATCCTCAATAAATCGAAAGATTTTCACTAGACTCAGGAATGCCAAAAGGCGTTTGATGAGCTTAAGAACTACCTCGATTTCCCCCCTACTAGCCAAACCCAAATCAGGAGAGGAGCTATTCCTCTACCTTATGGTCTCTCCTATGGTACTAGCGGCAGTCCTGATCAAAGAAGAGGTGAAAGTGTAGCGACTAGTCTACTACATAAGCCAGATCCTAAGGGATGCTGAGACCAAGTATACAAAATTGGAAAAATTAACTTATGCTCTTTTGATTGTAGTAAGAAGACTTCAACCTTACTTCTAGGGACATGCTATAATACTCCTCACTGACCAGTCAATCAGAGTGATCCTTCATCAAATGGATGCTTCCAAAAGAATTGCAAAATGGGCCATTGAATTAATAGAGTTTGACATCAACTATCAACCTCGGCTAGCAATCAAGTCTCTAGCACTGGCCGACCTCATAGTTGAATGTACCATCCCAGATGATGTAGAGTTCCAAAATGAAACCAACATTTCATGGTTGCACCCAAGCTCCTCTGAAGAAAGAACAAACCTTCTTGAAGATTTTTGGGCCCCATACGTCGATGGCTCCTTCAGCGCTTTTGGAGCAGGTGCTGGGCTTATCTTGATCAATCCAGAAGAGATCATCATGGAGTACACGCTGCATTTTGAATTCCCAACGACAAACAATTGGGTAGAATATGAGGCCCTAATAGTCGGGCTTAAGATAGCCAAAAAATTAAGAGCTGATCGACTTCAAGTTTGTAGTGACTTCCAACTAGTCGTGGGGCAGGTCAATAGTAGTTATGAAGCTCAGAAAGAGAGCGTGGTAAAATATCTTGAGAAGATGAAGAGCTTGACCCCAGCCTTCGACAGCTTCAGCATTCAATAAATCCCAAGGGAGAAAAATGCTAGGGCCGACCTTCTTTCCAAGTTAGCCACCCTAGCTCCTAATGAACTTTCGAAAGAAGTTTATTATGAGACATTGAAATGCCCATGCATAGAGGAACCACAGCCCATCTTGCAGGTCAGCCAGAAGCCCTGCTGGATTGACTCGCTGATTGCTTATCTTAAGGATGGGATTCTTCCTCATGATCCGAAAGAGGCTCAGAAGTTGAGAAACCAAGCCTTCCGGTATGTTCTTTATGAGAATAAGTTATATAAAAGGTCATATTTTCTGCCATTGTTGAGGTGCCTCTGACCCTCTGAGGCCGATTTCGCACTATGAAAAGTGCACGAAAAAATTTGCGAGAGCCATCTGCGTGCCAAATCTTTATCTCATAAGCTGCTCCGATAAGGGTATTACTGACCGACTATGCATGATGATTGTGTTGATTATGTCAAGAGATGTGACCGCTACCATAGAAACACGAATGTCCAAAGGTAACCAACTATCGAGCTTGCCCCATTAAGTGCTCCTTGGCCATTTGTGCAGTGGGGAATGGATATTCTTAGACCCTTCCTAATGGCATCTGGGCAACGAAAGTTTCTCCTAGTCGCCATAAACTATTTCACTAAATGGGTCGAGGCTGAACCACTAGCAAAGATTACCGAAGCCAAAGTACAAGACTTCGTCTAAAAGTTGGTCATCAACAAATTTAGACTGTCCTGAACTATCATAATAGATAATGGCCGATAATTCGTCAAAGTGAGGTTCGTCGAGTTCTACGAAGGTCTAAATATCTCCCATCATTTTACGTTGATAGCTCATCCACAGGCAAATAGAAAAGCTGAAGTAACCAACCGGACCCTATTATAAGACATCAAGACAAGACTCGAAAGAGCAAGAAGGGACTAGGTGAGCAAACTTTATCATATTCTGTTGACATACTGCACTACCCAAAGGCTAGCGACTGGAGAAACACCGTTCATCTTAGCTTTTGAAATAGAGACAGTCATCCCGATTGAACTTAAGCTTCCATCAGCATGGGTAGTGGCTTTCAACGAGCAGCATAACCCACGAGACCTCAGAGTCAATCTCAACCTACTAGAAGAAAAAAGAGAGAAAGCCTAAGTTCAGATGGTGGCCTACAGGCAAAGGGTGGCCCGATACTATAACACTAGAGTCAGAGGTAAAATGTTTAGAGTGGAGGACTTAGTGCTTCGATGAGCCACCATCTCTCAGCCTCAGAGTTAGGAGATGCTTGCCCCAAATTGGAAAGAACCCTATGAAGTCACGAAAGTCGTCCGACCTGGGATGTACTACTTGAAGAAACTCAGGGGGGCAGACCTACCTAGACCATGGAATTCAAAAAATCTTTGAATGTATTACAGATGATTTGATTATAATAAAATTTTCCTACTTCAACACCCTAATCTTTGTTGTATATCGATAATAAAGGGGGACTACCCTCGAAACTTAATCTCATGACAAATACGGCCATGTTAAGAATAGGAGGAGAATCTCATCCTAATATGAGTAAAGTCAAAGGCCTCGTTCATTTTAGATGAAATGAGGGAAGAGGCCCTGACAACGGTCATAATGTGCCCCTATAGTCCATTAGGAGCAGTAGGAGAACCTCATCCTAACGTGAGCAAAATTGAAGACCTCATTCATTTTAGAGAGATGAGAAGAGAGGCCCTGATAACGATACTAATGTGCCTCTATAGTCCATTAGGAACAGGAGGAGAACCTCATCCTAACGTGAGCAAAGTCGAAAGCCTCATTCATTTTAGATGAGATGAGGGAAGAGGCCCTGACAATGGCCCTAATATATCCCTACAGTCCATTAGGAATAGAAGGAGAACCTCATCCTAACGTGAGCAAAGTTGAAGGCCTCATTCATTTTGGACGAGATGAGGGAAGAGGCCCTAACAACAGCCCTAATGTGCCCCTACAACCCATTAGAAATAGGAGGAAAACCTCATTCTAACATGAGCAAAGTCGAAGGCCTCATTCATATAAGACGAGATGAGGAGAAATGTTCTGACAATGGCCCTAACGTGCCCCTACTATTAGATATGTGTGCCCTAGAAGCCAAAATTGGCCGACACTTGTAATAAACTTCTAAGGGTAAAATTATAATTTTGACTACAAATAATAAAATGGGTTATTTTTTATCACATATGTGTATTTACTGTCTATGATACATCTCTTGAGTTAATGGTAATGATAATTCATATTTTCAAGAGTTGAAAATATAAGACACTAATTTTCATTTATTAACTCATAAAATGCTCCTGACCATAAGATCATCATGAGGATGGTGATTGATTCGGAAGACTAGTGAACAATCACTTCTTTATAGTAGATGAGTCTTAAATCTATGGTGTAGAGACATCGGAGCGAGAGTACAAGTACTCATTAGAGAACGAGGGTACTGAGCGTGACCATCTTGAGTAGTCATAAGAAAGTCTACCTTCTCATCGATGACTGACTCGATGCTGTAGTAGTGTGTCTGGTTCTTTGACCTGAGGTACATCGGCAGTTCACCTTGAGGGTGCTATAGTTTGACAACATCATGACTTGATCTCCTAGCCATTCGGAACCCTGAGGTGTACGTTGGCTATAGCATGTTCATTATAGGAATTGGATTGCACCAAGATGGAATCTATCCACCTCGGTGGATGAGGAGCAGCCCTATGATGATCATAAGAATCAAGTCCATAAGCCCATGGCCATGGTAGAGAGTGAAATAATAGAAAGAGTTTCTATTAAGGTTTTCACATCGGACTTGAATCGAATGATTAAATCATATGATAGAAATTAGGGTTTGACGAGTTCACCATAACCCTAATCTAATCAGAGCTCAAGATAGAAGAACTTAATCACACAAGTAGCTACACCGAGAGGTTCATTTTTAGTTTTGATGGGTTGCCACCATATGCTGCTAGGTGTCACTGGTGGATTTTAGGAGCAACTAGAATGATTTAGATGATCGATCATTCTAAGTTGTCTGAATCAGAAAAGTTCTGATTCATCGAAAGAAGTTTTGATGATGTCGATGATGGAGATCATGACATGTCCCATTACCATACAGTACTAAACCAAACTGGATTACACAAATAAGGATTTGGATCTGGATATCATCAATTGGACTTACCTAGTTTAATTGATTTGAATAAGATTCAATTAGGTTCAAGGAAATCGTGCTAGCACACGATTGAGCCTAACGTTCTCCTTTTTTCATTATAAAAGTTGTCTCAACTGAGCCAAATGAGTTTGTGCTCACTCAGGTACCTTTACCTGGTCTGACCGGAGCTTGTCCAAGTTGGAAAAGGATTGTCTTAATTTATGAGATAAATTTGAGATAACACTTGCCATTTTTCGTCATCTGCCAATTCTTGTACTTTGACTTGGTCATACGTTGACCTTTGATCCTTAGACATCTGCCCATGTGTCATGCACTTATTAGAGAGCAGATAGGGGCTCGTCCCCTCTCTAAAAATTAGAAAGAAAGAGGGTGCATGCCTAGGATGGCGTGCACCCATGGATAGGGATGCTGGAGTCCAGGTTGCTTGTTGGATTCAAACTAGGTGACCCTCACCTATAGACTTTGACCAGTCTTAGGCACCACCTTAGGATGAATCTGTGGGTCTCTCATCCCACCAATCAGATTTAGATCTGATTGAATGAAGCAACGTGATTGGCTGGGGTGATGCAGCACTGCTTGGCGCAACAGAGTCTATAAATAGACCCTATCTGCGCCCACTTTTTGATGAGTTCATCTTAGCCCATACCCCAAGGCTGTCCCTCTTCCTACTCCATGCCACCATCTGGTCCTCTCCCTCTTCTCCATGCCCAAGGAAGTTGGGCCTTCAGATAAGTGCGAGTTAGGCAAGAAAAAGCTGACGAAAAAGAAAGAAGGTAGCACTGCTATAGAGACGACGGGCGATCTTCAGAAGAAATTTTGAAGATTATCCAAATCAGATCTAAATCTGATTTTTTAAAAAAAATAAAGAAAAAGAGAAGATCTCTAGATCCAGCTTGAGTGAATATCGGTAGAGGCCAGGCGCTTGCATGGCTAGATCCAGAACCTCAGAGCTTCCGCAGGATCATCAACGGGTAATAGATTACCCAAGATCAAGGTAAAAACTAATTTAAAATTAATTTAGTTTTATTTTCTTAATTATCAGATTCTAAATTAGATCTAAAAAGTGTCAAATCTGATCTAGATCTGAGAGGAAATATTTGAAATATGCCTCTCGATCCAATCAGATCTGAACGAACCTAACTCGGAAAATCAGGATTTTCCTTCAATTGGTATCAGAGCAGGTTCTTATAATTTTTTTTAGATCTAATTTAATCTAATTAATTAATGATTTCAAATATCACATAAGAAATGATTATATCTAAAATTAAAAAATTAAAAAATTAAAATAAATTAATTTAGATATAATATGTATGAGATACATAACTAGACTAGGAATAGAATTATTCTATGTGTAGTCTAGTTTGATCATAATTTTTGTTTGATTAAAAGTAATTTTTAGATCTATTTATTCTCTATTTTCTAATATTATAAATATTATAATCAGATCTAAAAATAGAAAATAAAATAAAATTAATTATTCATATGAGATATGATAGTTGCATGTTTAGACTAGTTGTAGAATAGTTCTGCAAATAGGTCTAGATTAAATTTTATTTGATATGATCGAAATTAAATTTAATTTTTTAGATGATCATGAGATAATTTAGATCTGAAAAATATGCATGCATGATATATGTGATATATACAAAACATGTTTTAATTAGATCTACTTTTTATATGAGATATATGCCTAGATCTAATTTATTTTTGTAGATTAGTTATATTTCTGATTAAGGCATTCCCCTTGACCGTCCGATCATAAGAACAAAGTAGGGCTTAAATACCCTCTCCTCCCATTCGATGGGGTGTTCTTATGATGTGTAGGAGTGCTGCGCGTTCATCCTTAATCAGAAATTGAAAACTTACTTTCTGCAAAATCCTACATCTTGAAACCCTTGGATCTTTTTACATGTCTTGTTTATGAACCCTAACTTAATTAAGAATTAAGTTTATAAAATATCAATTAGGTCTAAAATTGAGAATTTTAGATCTAAGACACATTCATAAAATTGGATTTGGGCTTGGGTAGCTTAATTAGGTCAAAGCAGTTGATCAAATCGAATCAAGAGTTGGTTAGATGGGATCAACAATGTTTAAATTGACTAGCCTAATAGGATTAAGTCTAGGTCAAGATTGAGTCATATGATTGATCGATCAAGCTAAGACCTAATTAGGCTCAGTGGTTAGAGTCTGGATTATAGGCTAATCCGATTGGTTCTGTCTCAATAATTTGGTGTCTAAGGTAAGTTTGGCAGATACGACCGACTAATTTTTAATTGGGAGCTACTCGACTCGAATGCATTCTTGTCGAGTTAATGGCATATCCCTTCCATCGGTCTCACTTATCTGACCATGTTTGTTGACTCAGTTCTGATCTGAGGTGGTCAATAATCCAAGCTAACCCATGCTACTAGGTTAGTCATAATAGTTATGACTATGTCAAGTCTAGTTTAATGAGACCTAAACCAAATCTTCCTAAGAAAAGATTAAGTCTAAGGTCTTCCACCATTGTAGATGTGCGGGCCCTTCCTGGGGTTGATTGTTGTCGACTGGTTATAGTGGCTCAGTTGCACCGGGAAGATGCAACCATGTCTATTAGGCATTGGATGCTACGAGCTAGAGGATGAATTAGGCTCAATATTCTAGATACGGTGAGAGACTCAATTAGGAATCCAATCTGTGCAAATGGTGGGTCTGACTTAACCAAGGAGTGGATCAATATTCCAGACACGATGAGATTCATGAATTAGAGATCAAGTTTGGATGCACCATGATTAGAGAATCGTTGAACAAGAGTTGTTCACCCATTGGCTAAACCATCACCAGTAACTGTTAGGTGAGGTGATTAGTAAGTCAGTGGGACCGCACCATCCACTAGAAATCAGTAATCATGGAGATTTTTGCATCTCTATAGAGGAAGTATAAAGATCCAAGAAAATAGTGGGAGCTAATTTATTTAAAAATAAAATTCTTAAATAAATTGGTTATGTCTAAATTATAATATCTAACTAGAAACTATGACTCTCTACAGGAAGATGTCTGCATCCAACCCACTAGCATGAATTCTGGACACCCATAGACCGATCGGACCAAATTATAAGGATTGGTTTCGAAACTTCAAAATCATTTTGGGTTCTAAGAAGTTAAATCATGTATTGGATCAGGACCCTCCCACCTTACCAATTCGTCCATCCGTTGAATAGAGAGCATCTCTGAATAAGTGGACTGATGAAGATAATAAGGCCAGATACTACATGTTGGGCTCGATGTCTGATGAGCTTCATTACCAACATGAAGATATCAGAACTGCTCGTCAAATGTTGGCTCACCTACAGGAGATGTTTGGTGAACAGAGTCGCACAACCAAGTATCGAGTCACTAAATGACTATTCAAGGCTAAGATGCATGATGGACAGTCAGTCCAAGATCATTATCTGATTATGATCAAGGACTTAGAAGAGCTTGAGAAGCTTGGAGTGAGGTAGGACTTGGATCTGTAGAATGACATAATTCTACAATCCTTGATCGATGCGTATGGGCAGTTCATCATGAACTACCATATGCATAAACTTCAAAACTCCTTGGCCGAATTTATGAACATGCTGGTTACCGCTGAGCTTTCCATGAAAGGTTCTAAAGGCTCAGTGCATGGAACGGACTTCTTCCAAGAGAAAGTCTTTTAGAAAGAAGAAAAAATTTATGAAAAAATAGAAGGTGGAAGGAGGAAAGAAGAAAAAGGAAGAGCTAAAGAAGAAGGCCGCTGACAAAGAAAAGTATTTCCATTGCAACAATGACAGCCACTGAAAGCAAAACTGCCCTACTTACCTGGCCACCCTAAAGAAGAAGGAGGTAGGTCCTTCTGGAGATATGCTCGTTATTGAGTCTAACCTTACGATTTCTTCTGCATCCAGTTGGGTGCTTGACTCTGGTTCTAGTGCTCACTTGTGTACTTCTATGCAGGATCTTGAGGATAGCAGGAGGCTGAGGGATGGTGAGATGATCCTACGCATCGAAAATGGAGCAAGGATTGCTGCCATGGCCGTGGAAACATATCCTCTTCGACTACCATCTGATTTAGACTTAGTATTAAAAGATTGTTATTATGTGCCTGCAGCAAGTAGGAATTTGATTTCTATTTCTTGCCTTGCATTAAAAAGCTATGTAATTAGTTTTCTTAAGGACCATGGTAACATTCTTTATAAAAAAAATAAAATTGCAAATGGTTTCCTTATTAACGGTCTTTATCAGTTACATGTTGATGTATCTATTTTTAACTTCAAGCAAAATGTGAATGCCATAAAATCAAAACATCCTAGGGATAGTCCTAATGATAGGTATCTATGGCACCTAAGATTAGGTCATACAGTAGAAGATAGGATTAACAAATTGAAGAAAATTAGGCTATTGAGTCCATTAACTTTCGAGTCATATCCAATTTGTGAATCCTATCTTCATGGAAAAATGACCAAGCTTCCTTTTGTAGGACATGGGGAAAGGGCCATGGATCTTTTTGCCCTAGTACATACAGATGTGTGTGGCCCATTTGATGTGCCAGCTAGAGGCAACTTAGTCTACTTCATAACCTTTACCAATTATTTATCAAGGTATGGGTATGTGTATCTTATGAGACACAAGTCTGAAGCATTTGAAAAGTTCAAAGAATTTAGACATGAAGTAGAAAAATAAATTGAAAAACCCATTAAGGTTCTTCGATCAGATCGAGGAGGTGAATATCTTAGTCTAGAATTCTTGGACTATCTCAAAAAAAATGGCATAGTCTCTCAATGGACTCCACCAGGAATACCTCAACTCAACAGGGTTTCAGAACGGAGGAACAGGATCCTATTAGATATGGTCTGATCCATGATGAGCTTCACAGACCTTCCTAATTTTTTTTGGGGATACTGTTTGTTAACTGCAATATACTTACTAAATAGGATTTCTTCTAAAATCGTTCCTACCACACCATATGAGATATGGCATGGTAAGAAACCAAGTCTAAGTCATCTCAGAATTTGAGGTTGTCCAGCTCATGTCAAAAGACAACAAGCGGACAAGTTAGACTTTAGGTCCTTTAGAGCTCGATTCATAGGATATCCTAAAGAGTCATTAGGATATTATTTCTACATTTCAGAAGATCATAATGTGATTATGAGTCGACATGCCATCTTTCTTGAAAAATAGTTTATTCAAGATAGCGGCATTGGAAAGCAGATTAAGCTCGATGAGAAAGTCTCACAAGAGCAACGAGCTAAGAACCAAATGGAACCAAATCAGATTAAGTCGGTCCATACACTACCTCCTCCACCTCATAGATCAGAAAGAATTTTCCATCCCCCTGAAAGATACTTAGGTACTATTTCAGAGAAAGTAGAGAAAATGTTCCTTATAGGTAATGAGGTTCATGCTGATGATTCCAAAACCTATAATGAGGAAATATCAGATATCGACTCTGAGAAATGATTAGAGGCAATGAAGTTAGAAATTGACTCGATGCACTCAAACCAAGTCTGGACCTTGGTAGATCCATCAGAAGGTATAGTACCTATTGGGTGTAAATGGATCTTCAAGCGAAAGATTGGCATAGATGGGAATGTTGAGACATTCAAGGCTAGATTAGTGGCAAAAGGTTATAGTCAACATGAAGGCATTGACTATCAGGATACCTTTTCGCCAGTAGCTATGCTAAAATTCATTCGCACATTGCTTGCTGTTGCAGCCTATTTCGATTATGAAATATGGTAAATGGACATGAAAATGACGTTCTTAAATGGATATCTTGAGGAAGATATCTATATGGAATAGCCGCTAGGTTTCACATCCAGTGATGATGATCACAAGGTTTGCAAGCTACAAAGGTCCATATATGGACTTAAGCAAGCATCTCGGAGCTGGAACACTCAATTTAATGATGTGATCAAAATATTTGGATTCATCAAAAATGAGGAGGAGCCATGTGTCTTCAAAAAGGTCAGTGGGAGCGCTGTTGTCTTCCTCGTATTGTACGTGGATGACATCCTCCTTATCAAAAATGATATTCCCATGTTGACCATAGTTAAAATGTGGTTATCTAAAGAATTCTCCATGAAAGACCTAGGAAAAGCATCCTTTATTCTAGGAATTAAGGTCTATAGAGATAGACCGAATAGGATGCTAGGACTTTCACAGAAGATGTACATAGAGAAAGTACTAAAGAGGTTTAGTATGGAAAACTCTAAGAGGGGTTTAGTACCCTTCAGGCATGGCATTCATCTTTCCAAGAAGATGTGCCCTAGCACACCTGAGGAAATAGAACGCATGAGCAAGATCCCTTATGCTTCAGCAATAGAAAGCCTCATGTATGCCATGTTATGTACACGACCTGATATAGCACATGCCGTAAGTGTCACGATCAGATATCAGTCGAATCCAGGTGAAGAACAATGGACTTCTGTGAAATGTATCCTTAAGTACTTGAGAAGAACTAAGGATATGTTGTTGGTGTTTGATAATAGAGAACTCCAAGTCCAGGGGTATACAGACTCAAACTTTATGTCCGATGTAGATGATTGAAAGTCGACATCTGGGAGTCTATTTGTGTGCAATGGTGTAGATGTCAGTTGAAAAAATTCCAAACAAACAGTGATAGTAGATTCCATCATGGAAGCAAAATATATCGTTGCATTAGAAGCTGTGAAGGAGGCATTCTGGTATAAGAAGTCTGCCATGGATATCGGAGTGATGCCATCAGATGCCTTTCCTCTGTACTGCGACAACAATGGCACCATAGCCCTTGCTATGGAGCTGAGGTCTCATTAGAAATCCAAGCACATCGAGCGGTGATACCACCTCATCCGCGATTACCTTGAGAAGGGTTACGTTGAAGTCAAGAGAGTTGACTCCATAGATAATGCGGTGGATCAACTTACAAAGCCGTTGGGCCAGCAGAAGATCGAAGCCCACCTTGGGAAGATGGGACATTGATTTGTAGCCAATTGGCTTTAGGTCAAGTGGGAGTTTGTTAGATATGTGTGCCCTAAAAGTCAGAATTGGCTGACACTTGTAATACACTTCTAAGGGCAAAATTATAATTTTGACTATAAATAATAAAATGGATTATTTTCTATCATATATGTGTATTTAGTGTCTATGATACATCCCTTGAGTTAATGGTAATGATAATTCATATTTTCAAGAGTTGAAAATTTAAGACGTGAATTTTCATTTATTAACTCATAAAATGCTCCTGACCATAGGATCATCATGAGGATGGTGATTGATTTGGAAGGTTAGTGCATAATTGCTTCTTTAGAGTAGATGAGTCTTAAATCTACGGCGTAGAGACATCAGAGTGAGAGTACAGGTACTCGTTAGAGAATGAGGGCACTGAGCGTGACCATCTCAAGTAGTCATAAGAAAGTCTACCTTCTCATCGATAACTAACTCGATGCTACAGTAGTGTGTCTGGTTCGTTGACCTGAGGTGCATTGGTAGTTCACCTTGAGGGTGTTATAGTTTGACTACACCATGACTCAGTCTCCTAGCCATTCTGAATCCGAAGGTGTATGTTGGCTATAGCATGTTCGTTGTAGGAATTGGATTGCACCAAAATGAAATCTGTCTACCTCGGTGGATGAGGAGCAGCCTTATGATGATCATGAGAATCAAGTCCATAAGCCCATGGCCATGGTAGAGAGTGAAATAATAGAAAGAGTTTCTATTAAGGTTTTCACATCGGACTTGAATCGAATGATTAAATCATATGATAGAAATTAGGGTTTGATGAGTTCACCTTAACCCTAATCTGATTGGGGCTCAAGATAAAATAACTTAATCACACAAGTAGCTACATCGAGAGGTTCATTTTTAGTTTTGATGGGTTGCCACCATATGCTGCTAGGTGTCACTCATGGATTTTGGGAGCAACTAGAATGATTTAGATGATCGATCATTCTAAGTTGTCCGAATCAAAAAATTTCTGATTCATTGAAAGGAGTTTCGATGATGTCGATGATGGAGATCATGACATGTCCCATTACTATATAGAACTGAACCTAACTGGATCACACAAATAAGGGTTTGGATCTGGAGATCATCAATTGGACTTATCCAGTTCAATTGATTTGAATAATATTCAATTAGGTTCAAGAAAATCATGCTAGCAGAAGATTAAGCCTAACGTTCTCATTTTTCCGTTATAAAAGTTGTCTCAATTAAGCCAAATGAGTTTGTGCTCACTTAGGTATATTTACCTAGTCTGATTGGAGCTTGTCCAAGTTAGAAAAGGGTTGTCTTAATTTATGAGGTAAATTTGAGACAACACCTATCATTTTTCGTTACCTACTAATTCTTGTACTTTGACTTGGTCAAACATTGACTTTTGATCCTTGGACATCTGCCCATGTATCATGCACTTATTGGAGAGCAGATAGGGGCTTGTCCCCTCTTTGAAAATTAGAAAGAAAGGGGGTGCATGCCTAGGATGGCGTGCGCCCATGTATAGGGATGCTGGAGTTTCATACGGATGAGACTCTAGGTTACTTGTTGGAATCAAACTAGGTAACCCTCACCTATAGACTTTGACCAGTCTTAGGTACCACCTTAGGATGAATCCGTGGATCTCTCATCCCACCAATCAGATTTAGATCTGATTGAACAAAGCAATGTGATTGGCCGGGGTGATGCAGCACTGCATGGCGCAGTAGAGTCTATAAATAGACCCTATCTGCGCCCACTTTTAGATGAGTTCATCTTAGCCCACACTCCAAGGCTGTCCCTCTCTCTTCTCCATGCCACCATCTGGCCCTCTCCCTCCTCTCCACACCCAAGAAAGTTGGGCCTTCAGATTGGTGCGAGTCAGGCAAGAAAAAGCTGACGAAAAAAAAAGAAGGTAGCACTGCTGCAAAGATGATGGATGATCTTTAGAAGAAGTTTTGAAGATTCTCCAAATCAGATTCAGATATAATTTTTGGAAAAAAATAAGAGAAGAAGAAGATCTCCAGATCCAGCCCGTGTGGATATCGGTAGAGGCCAGGTGCTTGTGTGGCTAGATCCAGAACCTCAGAGCTTCCACAGGATCATCAACGGGTAATCAGATTATCCAAGATCAAGGTAAAAATTAATTCAAAATTAATTTAGTTTTATTTTCTTAATTATCAAATTATAAATTAGATCTGAAAAGTGTCAGATCTAATCTAGATCTAAGAGAAAATTTTTAAAATATGCCTTCGATCCAATTTGATCTGAACAAACCTGATCCAAAAAATTAGAATCTTCCTTCACCTACAGCCCATTTGGAACAGGAGAGGAACCTCGTTCTAATGTGAGCAAAGTCGAAGGCCTCATTCACTTTAGACAAGATGAGGGGAGAAGCTCTGACAATGGTCCTAATATGCTCCTACAGCTTGTTAGGAACAAGAGGAGATCCTCATCCTAACGGGAGCAAAGTTGAAGACTTCGTTCATTTTAGATGAGATGAGGAAAGGAGCCCCGACAACAGCCCTAATGTGCCTCTATAGCTTGTTAGGAATAGAAGGAGAATCTCATCCTAACATGAGCAAAGTCGAAGATCTTGTTCATCTTAGACAAGATAAGGGGATAGGTCCTGACAATGACCCTAATGTACCCCTAGGGCTCATTAGGAACAGGAAGAGAACCTCATCCTAACGTGAGGAAAGTTGACGACCTCATCAATATAAGATGGGATGGAGGAGAGGCCCTATCGACGACCCTAGTGCACCCATAAGCCATGTTAAAAATAGAAGAAAAGCCTCATCCTAACATGAGCAAAAGTTCGAACCTCGTAGACCAAAGACGTGGAGAAGGAAGAAGCTTGGTGGAGAATCCTTACGCGTGTTTTCCCACAACAACCTAACTATGTCAAATGTGAAAGGCAAAACCTTATCCTGATTTGCAAAAGAGATCCTAGTTTGACGTCCACAACAAGCCCGACGTCCACAACGAGCTCAGCATCCACAACAAGCATTTCATAAGAAGATGATTGAGAGAAAAATGAGGTAAAGATGGTAAGGCCACAATAGGCCTCAGATTCACATGGAACAAAAATAATGAGAAATGTATTATTCCATTAAAAAAATGAGTTCATTACAAGCAAAACATAGGCCGACAAGATCAATTATACTAAAAGAAAGGAAAAAAAGGGGGAAGCGGCTGAAGCTCTAAGGTGAATTAGATTCTTCGGACTTCGGATTGCCGGCTCCGACCATCACCAAGGCTTACTTTAGCCTAAGGATCTCCTCCTCAAGCTCCTTCTTCTTGTAGAGACCATCTACGTACATTCTATTGGTGAGCTAAAACTTACCCTCAAGCTCTCACTACTATCTCTTTAAAACTTCAGACTCGGCCTTCGCATCCTCGACGGTCCAATGTTCATAGGTGAGCTAAAGCTTCAGCCGTTGAACCTCGACCTACTCCACTCTAACCACCTCTGAAAGCTCATCGATGGTCCACTTCAAGGAGACAATCTCCTCTGACTCACCACTCATGCTGGCTCTCCGATTATTGTGCAGTCGCTTTCGAAGATGAATTGCCTCATCTCTAGCAACCTTGAGCTCACCTTCAAGCATTGGCATCTTCTCCACCCAGATCACTTGGTAGCTATTATGCCAGTTTTTAGTATCTTGCAGTTGGTTCCGAAGCTAGAAAAATTTTATTGATCAGTCCCAGTCGTACCGATCCTTATCGATAGACCACGACGAGCTCCCTTCTAGAAGATGGATCTTTTTTCCGACATTTTTAGGTTAGCTTCAAGAGAGCTGATCTTCGCTGTCAGTGCCCAGGACTTGTCATTGGCATTTTTCTTGAGTTCAGCGATCTTCTTCTTGAAGCTGTCCTTTTGGATACTGAAGCTCACTGCTTCCTTCATATGCAAGCCTCGAAGATGAGTGACCTCTTTGGTCACCTCAGAAGCATTCTTTAGCGAGGCTCGATGGTCGTCCTCCATCATCTTCAACTTCTTCCTCAGAAGATGAACTTCTTTCCTCAGGTTCTTTATCAAGGGATTTATTGGAACCCCTAGAGGCAGTGGAACAGCATTGGTGAGGGACTACATTTGAGATATGAAAAGTGCTCAAAGGTATGGAAGAAATTCACTTCATTTAATCAAAACTTTTGAGTACAAGATAAAAAAAAAGAAAAATATACAACTACTGAAGGATCTCAACCTTAGGAGGGACGATGGAGGGTAAAGCTGGATCACTCTCAGTCGCCTTAGGTTCTCAAACTGGTTCGGGCACCTCTACAGCAGGTTCTGATGGGCCAGAAGCGAGCTCATCGAAGGTAGGGTCGACTACGGCATTAGACGGCCCCACATCCATGTCGTCTTCCTCCTCTAGAAAGCTAAGGTCAAGCTCAGGGAACCTTCGAGCTACCCTACCTTCGCAAAGCTCAAAACCGTTGATAAATGATTCCTGGCCAAACTCGACATTTAGGTTCTGCATCTTAAGAGAGATCTTGAACTTTTCCATAGCTTGGTTCATTGCCTCTGAGATCAACTTCACCATTTGGGTCTCTAGTTCAGCGATCCTATTTTTGACTTCCTTCTTCTTTTCCTCCTCTTGGGCTAGTGCAACCTTTAGTCCGGCTGAGATGAACTCCTCTTTGTGGAGTGCACCCAGAAGACTTTCAATGTCTACCACCTTCTCCTCGGCAAGGTGCTCTACCTCATTGATCCTCTTTTGAATATAGTAGATCTCGACTTGAAGGTCCTCCTGAGTCTTCTGTGCCTCCGCCTCCTGACGACGTGCTCTCTTGATATGGGCGAGCATCTGGTGATTCGACTACAACAAGCGATTGGTGTTAAAAAAAGGGAAGAAAAAAAAACACAGAAGAGAAGAGAAAGAGTCGAGCAATGGAGCAATCACCTTGAGGTTGGTTCCGAGAGAACCCTAGATGAGCTACCACAGGTCCAGGTCGGCCATCTGATCCATGACCTTGGGCATGGTGAACTTATCGGCAAGATTTTGAATGACCTCTGGGTTGTCGAAGGGATCCTCCCCTTGTTCCTTGTTGTTGCCATTCGATCCGCTTAGGCGAGCCTTACAGGACGTCTTCGTAATGACTTTCTTTTTTCTTCCCTCTCCTGTTCCTTTCTTAATAGGGAGCTTCAAAACTCGATCCCTACCGGAGGGACCTGAGGGCATGGAAGGCAACGGGCGCATGCCAGTGGTGCCAACCTCGACAATTAGGATAGGTTCGGTGCCGGCGATAACCTCGGATGTAGCGACAGTGGAGGCGGAGACTTCAGAGCTGGAAACATCGATCTTCATCCTCTTTAAGCCATCATTTTGCACCTTTCCTTTCCTCTTCTTGGTGTAGAGCCCTTTGGGAAGCATCTCGGTAGCATGTGCGTCCATCTTTGTAACAGAAAAAGAAGCACGATCAGTAGCAATACACATGCACGAAACCATTTGGATTCAAAAATCAAAAGATGTACCAATGAGATTGCAGGAACTCAGACCCAGGTTGAACAAGGTCTGTTCCTTTAGAAGGTCGAGAAGAAGAGGAGATCGGTATGCCTTGAGTTTATTGGAGGAATCAAGGTTGGCTCCGTCTAAGCTAGGAGCTCGACAAATTGACTCTCTAATATAACCCTATGAAGGAAGACCTAATAACAAGGTCAGGCAATATACAAAAAAAAAACTTTTCCTTCCAGTTGTGAATGGAAGAAGGGGCACCTTTCAATAACCCCTTCTTACTGACTTGAGGGTATGTACCACCAATCCTTCACAGAAGGATGGTGCTTGAAGGTATATAAATTTCTAAATAGTGAAATGGTCAGCTGGACTTCGGTCAATCGATAAAGAGAGAAGAAACCTATGATGAACCAAAAGGAGTTCGGTATGATAGATACGAAGGAGAAGTTTAAAAATTGAAAAAGGACAACTATAAATGGGGGCAGTGGGAGTCTAAGCTCAGCGTGCAAAGCTTCTAAGTACAAACAAAATTGGTCGGTCGGAGGAGAGCTGACCCAATTGGAGGAGCTAGGGAGTTCAAGGTCATATTCTGGAGGGATTTTGTATTGGATTCAGATCAGAGAAAGATCATCCAGGGTAAGGACGGATGGGATGGTGTCTGGAGCAAAAGATGAGCGGGACATGTTCCTAGGTTCTACCTTGGCTAGAGGTGCAGAGTTAAAGAAGGTCAGTCCGGATGAGCCCCATGAATCAATGGAGTGGGAGGTTTCGAAAGACATTTGAATCAAAATTAAACCCCAAGAAAAAATCCTAATATATATATATATATAAGAAAAATATAGAGCAAAGGTCGTCACCAAAAAATCAAAAAAGCAAGGAGCCAGAAGTGATAAGCATGAATAACCTAAGGGAAGGGTTAGGAAACTGACCTAAACCATCTAGGAAGAATGAAAGGATGATGGATGCGATGAGGACCAATCGAAAGGATGTCCAAAGCTCAAGAAGGTGAGAGAAAGTTAAAACCCTTGGGAAGAAAATGGATGAGGGCTGAAGGAAGGAGAAGACTCAGGTAGGAATGACTTTTGAATAATAGGAGAAGGTCTTAAATAGCCAGAGGTAATCTGAGGCAGTTATGATTGTGGATCAATTTTGATTGATCAGCATGCGCCGCATGTCCCACTCATCATGATAGAGGAGTGGCGATGAGTAGAGTGTTTATGGCACCGTACCTAGGGCAGAGTTTCAATGGAAGATTTGAATGGCCATCTTTTCGAACTCATTTCAAACATAGAAAGCTTTAGTGCCAACACGGTAAACACCAAAATGTCTCATCCTAACAAGCGTGGGAACCCAGGATCAGACTTTGGCAGTCGCCTTTTTTCTTCCTTCCTTCAAATTTTTAACTTGGGAGTAGGAGGACTATTGTTGGGGATAAACCCCACTTCTATCAAAGTCCAGTCTGATGCTTAGCCTAATGTAACTGGTAATCATAAAAGAGCTTCGATCGAGAATTCTTTCTCTTGGGACTTCTTCAGTAGCCGAACTTCTTTTGGATCCCTCCAACAGTCAAACTCCTTCCGAACCCCTCTAGCAGCCAAACTTCTTTCAAACTCCTTTAGTAGCTGAACTCCTTTCAGACTCCTTCAGCAACCAAACTCCTTCTAGACTCCTCCAGTGGTCGAACCCCTTTCAGACTCCTTCAGTAGTTGAACTCCTTTCAGAATCCTCCAGCAGTCGAACTTCTTCCAAACTCCTCCAGTGGTCGAATCCCTTTTAGACTCTTTCAACAGCTGAACTCCTTTCGAACTCCTCCAGCGGTTGAACTTCTTTCGGACTCCTCCAGCGGCCAAACTCCCCACAGTCATCTAGGAAGGTCTCCACACGAGTCCGATCCCATACACAGCATGAACCGACCCACACTCGGACTATCTCAAAGGAGCTTGAACTCCTCTAGAATTGATATAGCTCAAAGGTCATCACCAACTGACACCTATCCCTCCGAACTTTGACTATCAAATCTCAAACAGACTGGCACCTCGCAACAACAAACACTATCCTCAATAACAAACTCCACGTGGCCTCGAGCAGCCCACTATCTGATAGTTATGGCTGTCATTATCAGTTTATTATAGGCTCCATCGATAAAAGGGATCCTCCAAATACGTTTTCTTTAGGCTCTCTTCTCGTTCTAGAAACTTTGCAACTTTCTTGACTGAGCACTCCATTTTTGTTGAGCAAAAAAGCTAACCTGACTGTCAGAGGGTCTTGCCAGGGCCACCACCCTAGGCTCTGAATGAGACTTATTTTGCAGGTCACCGATGGTGATCTCATCTCCTCTGACTCTAGCACTTCTCTAATGGCAACCAGATTTCGCACCAACATCAGGAAAGCCACTTTCTAAGTAAAGCTATGAAGAGAGTATTAAAGTAAAAGTTTCTAAAACTCAAGGTTCGAGAAGTCTCAGCCTGAACTCGAGATGACTCGAGTTTCAGTTGATAGAAACTAAGTTTCTATTTTTCTAAGAGCGAGATATCTCAATTCAGAATTTAGAGGTCTCGACCTGAAAGCAAGACGTCTCAGTTGATAAAAAATTTCTAGGAGAAGTTATTAACCGTAGTGTTATAAGTTATGAATTTTAAATTATTTTAAATGAGATGATAAAGCAGCTTGAGGTCATGAAATTGCTAGAAAATCATCTGAGCAACACCTGTTTAGCTAGAAATTGGATGGATTCTTATTGAATTGATACCTTGCAATCTCTCCTTGGTTTATTCTTTTCCAAAATAATAAGACTATCGAATCCTTTGTTTTTGTTTAAAGCTTTAATTCTTCAAAAAGGGTAGAGGAGAGGAGGGCCGAAGGAGGTCTTGATCATAGTTAGAAATCAAAGAGGATTTAGTTATGAAGAAATAATTCAATAGTGAGTTGGATTGAAGGAGAAAAGTTGTCGAATCGAGAAGAAGAAGCTTGTATTGCTGACAGCAGGATTTTAAGTTATTGAAGGTAAGAATCCTGAGCCCTAAGTTAGATTTAAATTAATCTATGAACTATTATAAGTAGATAGGAGGTTATGGTAAAGCAAGTTATATGATGTAAACATGAATTAAGGATGAATTGTTGCTATTTATCTTGATGGAAGTTATTTAAATAGTCTTAACAAATAGTTGAACATTATTGACTAATTTGGAAAATAGTTGTGCGAATGAAAATATAGTTGAATCACTGGAAATTCCTGAATTACCTTGACGGTTAACAAAACCTAAGCTAAAGCAAGCAGGATAGGATTAAAATATGTGATGGAAAGGCTAAAGAGCCATCCTAAAAACAAACTATATGCTCCTAAATTTCTATATCATGATGGATTGTATTAATCAATGTAGATTAATATTATTGGAATAGAGAAGGTTCTCAGAGAGTGCTTTGAGGAAACTTGGTATCAAAGTGGAATAGAAGCTAGTAGCTTATTGAGGTGAGTGGGTTTCCATATCTAGCTTTAGTGTTTTACTTATTGTATTTTGTTTTGAAAATAACTTACTTTGGAAAATAGTTAACTTTGGTATCCTTTAGCTTATATATGTACTTGTGCAAACATGAAAGTAGGGATTGAAATTGTTGGCTTTTACTATTCAGCTTTGGAGAATTTCAGTTTGTTTTGTTTTTGAAAAAGATTATCCATAGGAGAGATCAACCTATGGGGTGCATCCATGCATTGCATGAGCATTTGCATTGGCATAAGCTGGCACCTCCACAGTTTGCATTTGTGAATGCCTAGTGGGGCTTGGCAGTGTATCGAAATGCCCAGTGGGACTTGGCAGATATTTGACATTGTATTGGAATGCCCAGTGGGGCTCATTTACATTATATGGCATCATGACATACTATTTATCTACTATCTTTGAAGGGATGCTCTAGGATTTAGTCCATGGTAGCTGAGGAAGAAGCATGCATTATCATGGCATGGTTTTGTATTTTGCTTAATGTAGTAGGATATATTTTAGCTTTGTAAAGCTTCAAAAAGCAGGTCTTATATATCAGTTTTTATTCTATATATTTCAGCTTTGTGAAGTTTCAAAAAGCAGTTCTTATGTATTAGTTTCTATTATGCATATTTCAGCTTTGTGAAGCTCCAAAAATTAGTTCTTACATTTTAGTTTTATTGTTATGTTGAATTACAAGTTAAGAATTCTTGGTTTTCCATTATTAGATTATTTATCCACTCACTGATACATCCCCAAGTCTTACCCCTCACTCTTTTCATTTGTAGTTTTAAGAGTAGATGGTTTTGGAGGTGTTGGTGCAAAAATCTATGAGGATGTCGGAGGTAGCAAGAGTTGGGAAGATGAGGCTGCAAATGGGACCTACAAAATAAAGTCTAAATTGATGGTGGATGGCTCTAGCAAAATCCTCCGATGCTCGAGTCAGTTCTCTGATCAACTGGAATGGAGTGCTCAAGAAATAGAGAAGCAGAGTAATAGGGAGAGAAGAGAGCTTGGAAAAAACATATTTAAAAGGTTCCTTTTATAGATAGAGCATATAACAAATTGATGGTGACAGCCATAACTATCTAGTAGTGGGCCGCTCAGGTCACATGGAGTTTGTTATGGAGGATGAGTTATCGTTTGTCGCAACTTATAGGTGGTGGAGATCCATTTATTGGAGTTCAGTCATAGGTTGGAGATTTCAGTATATGTGGCAGACTTATAACTAGTCGAGGTTCGTTGGGGCAATGCCTAGTGTCTTTAAGAAATTCGGAAGCCTCACGAGGGTCATGTGCCGACAGATGTCTCCTAGATTGAGATCTAAAGCACTATGCTAAATCCTTCATGGAATAGTCATCATGAATCAGTGGCTTGACGAGGTCCTTTCGGATGGCTCCAACTAACAGGCATAACATAGACTAAGTAGGTCAATGATTAGCTAGGAGAAGTTCATCTTGAAAGGTATTCAAATGGAAGAAAGCATGACAGTAAGGAGTGCATTTGGATGGAGTCCATCTAGAAGGAGTTCAACTGGAAGGAGCACTGTTGGAAGCAGTTCGTCCAAAAGGAGTTCAATTGGAAAGAGTGCTGCTAGGAGCATGACTTGGAGAAGTATGACTTAAGGGGTTCAGTTGGAAAGAGCATGTTGTCCACAATATAAGACTTCAAATTTCTTCGAAACTCATCACTAATCAAGGTCGGATGGGTTAAACTTTGGTCCTGTCATTCATTCTGAGTTAAGTAGCAAGGTTAGTTAAATGATAGTTTCTCTTTACTGATCAAGATCGCCTGGTCGAGCTTCAATTTGCTTTCGACAAGTTTCATGATATGGACTTGCTGTTGAGAGGGTCAGTGAATTCCTTCATAATGTGGGTCGGTAGTTAAGGACTTCGATGGAGGTTATTTTACCTCCAACACCTGTTCCTCTACTCTTGAGTTCGGATTCCAAATGAAGGGAGTACGAAAATCACAATAGCTAAAGTCCTCTGCCAATTTCTCGTCTATCAAGAAATGAAATGTTTTGGCTTTTTCTGAGTTAGTATCAGAGTTTCTTCAACATGAGGTGACTAGAAAAGATAGCTTTTTGAAACTCCCATTGAAGTGCCGCCCAATGTATAGTGCAATTAAGATTCTATCAGCCGCTTGCCCTCTGTCATGATGAGAGGGACATGCATCGAATGGAGATCGGGTAGAGTAGATCTACGATCATAACTGTCTTAAGCTCCTCTCTATTATTTAAATTCTTCCTTCCTATTCTGACTTCTCACTTATGCTGGTTTCTTCTACCTCTTGTTCCTTGCTTCTTCATCCCCTCTGAACAGTCTGCTATGATCGTCTCCTTTCTTGACCGCTTCTTGGCCTTTTGATCATCTTTCGGTGCTCTACAATCCTATTTAGGTTAGTTCCTTAGCCCTTTCTTCTTCACCTCTTTGCTTTTTAATCATTGTTTGGTGGTCTTCTTTGGGTTTTCCTAGTAGGTTTCGCTCCTTTCCCTTTCGAGACTTTGCTATCCTTTTTCTTGATTTTTTGGTTTTCTTCTTTTCAAATTTAGTTTGATCCATATGTCCACTAAGGAATCTTGGTTGACTTGTTCAAGAAGTCTAACTCATCTGAGCCTGATGGATCCAACTCAGAAAGAAGCCGAGGTCATAGAAGTATCCCACCCCCCTTTCGCTTATGATACTATTTCTTTTGCACTTCATCCTGTAGACCTTTTCTTGATATGAATTCAGTGTGGGATTCCCTCAGAATATGAGTTTGAACTCTCCGGGCCAAACAGTCAAGCTTGTTCTCCTCCCTTGGGTTGTTTTTGCTTATATATCGAGGCTCTCCATGCTGGACTTCGACTTTCAATTCCTCCTTTCATTATAGCTCTCTTTAGGTTCTCGAATATCTCCTTTCCTTCCATGGTGCCAAACTCATTTAGGTTCATCATAGGATTCCTATCTTTATGAATCATGTCCAAGGTCCGACCTACCATTTCTCTATTTCATAATTACTTCACTTTCAAGTGTCACCCCACCGCCAAAGATTGGTGGTATCCACCCCCTCAATTGGGTAAGAAAGGGTTACTCATGTGTGCCCCTTCTTCCATTCATAACTAGAAGGGAAAGTTCTTCTATGTCTACTATCCATCCTTAGACTTAGAGCATTCTCTCTAGGGATATCTGATAGATTTGGTCCACCGGGCTTCGAGATTTGAAAGAGAGGACTAGGAATCGATTAGCAAGATTAGAAATTATCGGGCTCCCACTCTATTTGAGCTAATCAAGGACCATACTTTATTCAACTTTGGTTTAAGTTCTCTCAATCCAATAGGTATATTCTTAAATTTCATGAGTCTCTTTCTCATCCATCTTTCTAATTATGATTTTTTTCTTATTAAAGAAATGGATGCTGACAAGCTTCAACATCTTTCAAAAGAACTTTGAGCTCACAAAAAGAAGGGCACCACGATCGATAAGCCTTCCAAAAGGGCAAAGGTTGATGCCTCAAGCTCTACCATGCCCACTATTATTGCTGCTGATCTCCCTATCACTACCACCATCGTCGAGATTGCAGCACCTCTGACCTCCATGAACTCTTCGAGCAAAGTCACCACTTTGGAGCCCCCCCACTAAGAGGGTGATGAAGTGGAAAGAAAGAAGAAGAAGGAGAAATTGACTGCTGCAATGGTCTGATGTAGGGCTGCTGCTAGGGGCTGCTAGGGGATCCAACGATTTCGACAAAGACCTGGGGAAGATCCCCTTCAATAATAAAGACATCATCAAGAAGTTGGTTGACCGGTGTACCCTACCCCAGGTCATTGATGGATTGTTGAAGCCAATCTCGAGCAGTGCGCCTGGGATTCTTTAGGGTTCTTCCTTAAGGTAGGTCAACTCATCCCTCTTCTCTTTCGCTCCTTCATTAGCTTATCCATTGTGTTTTTGTTAACAAAAGGCACTTGGTCATTTTCATAGATTGGACACTAGTTGATCGCCAATATCAAGGTGATGAACTGTATGAAATCAGATGCCACAAAAGCTGAAGAAAATCATCAAGCTAAAGTCACACACCTCATTGAAGAGAAAGCCAAAGTCGATCACCTGCTCAAGGAGAGGTTGACTGAGGTTGAAGGGCATCAGCAAATTGTACGAGATGCTGAACAAGCTTTGATGAGGGTGAAGGAGGAGCTAGCCTCCAAGATTGAGAAGAGGAGAAAGATGGAAGCCAGAATGGCGAAAAAGGAGCAATGAATTTTAGGCTGGATTGCAAAGGCCAAGGTCTAAGCTATGGAGGAGTTCAAGGTTTCTGCCAAAATGAGGGACATAAAGGTTTAGTTCGCCCAATTGTCCTTCATTCAGGGATATGATCTTTGCCAAAAGAACGTGGCCGATAAATTTCTTGAGCTTGATCTCAATTTTCTTGATGAAGAAGTCTCTGATGATGAGGTCAGGCCTTTCACTACCACTATTGATCTCCCTCTAGTCAAGCCTCCATCTACTGTTGTCGATCTCCTATCAGCTGATGCTCCATCTGCCGCTATCGAGGAATTGATTGTACCGAATTCCTCTGCCATTCCACCAGAGGTCTGAGGCCTCTTATTTTTGCAAATTTTTTTTTTATTTTTCTTCTCCTGTATTTGAGAAATATTTTAATTAATGAAAATAAGTTTACTTTAAGTTTATGTCGTGCTATGCTTGTTTTTCAGAATCCCTCTAGTGAAGATAATCATGCTTTGTCTCCCCTTGCCGATGCCACACCGCTACCCCAAGGCCTTCCTCTAAGATCTATTATTAAGAACTTGAAGAGGGAGGTTCATCAAACTAAGAAAAAATTGAAGAAAGCAGAGGACGAGCTTCAAAGGTTGAAGAAGCATTATTTGGAAGCTATAGTTGAAATCACCCACCTTCGATAAGTCCATAAAAAGGATGCCATGGATTATATCAATAAGAAGTGCCATCTGACAGAGAAGTTGGAATGGATGAAGAAGCTTAGCAGCGATAAGTCATGGACCCTGACGGCCAAGGCAAGCTCTCTGAAAGTTGAGCTGAAGGCCACGCAAGAAAGAATTTGAGTACTTGAAGGAAGTTCAGCATGGTCAATCAATTGCGAAGAATATAGCTGGGATTGGACAAAAAAGTTCTCCAAACTCCAAATCCAATTACAGGCAGCTGAGAACTCTCATAATGAATTCAGATACAATTAGTATGGCCAAGTTGCTAACCTCAAGAAAAATCTTTGAGAGTTGATGATGAGATCACCTGACTTCAGCGACAATTATCCGAAGGGGCTCAAGCTAGCTCGAGTAGAGACTCGACGGAGGTCTTATCCTTATGGAGCTATTTAGAGAGCTTGTCTACTTTATATGGGAATAGCCAAATGGAGCTATGGAAGTTGAAGGTGCAGATGGTCTATCAATAAGATGTTGTGAAACATGCGGAAGCCAAGTTGGCTGTATTAAAAAAAAAGATGAGGGAAGTTGAAGATGACTCCTGGAGGCATAAGAAGTTATTCAGTGAAAGCTTGGCAGCTTGGTGGGAGCTCGAAGAAATGATTAAGGACTTCAAGTTATCTCTAGTATTGGCCAGCACTGGT
Organism: Cocos nucifera; assembly: GCA_006176705.1. NCBI lineage: Eukaryota > Viridiplantae > Streptophyta > Magnoliopsida > Arecales > Arecaceae > Cocos > Cocos nucifera. The sequence continues at coordinate 113,254 of QRFJ01003318.1, forward strand.
AGTCCAAAGTCTGACTCTGAGTAGGACTTCGGCACCTTTTTTTCTTCTTCCTCTCTCTTTTTTTAACTGGTCGTACAGATCTTAAGATGTATCAAACTTTTATTTCAATAAAATACTACTTTTCAATTATCTCATCTCAGACGTATGCTTTTGTAGTTTTTTTCACTCACTTCTTTTTTTTTTTGTTCACGACTATGGAGTTATCCTTTGATAATGGTTGTAGTTTGCCATGGCATATGTATGCTTTAATTATAGATGCTGACACTTGGGTAAGTTTTTTTTGGATTTGTATAATTGGGTTCTTGCATCTTTTGTGTTTGGATGAGGTCCTCCTCCTTTTCCTGATGAAGTTATTGGGATGCAAAAGGACCATTAAAAGGGTCTCTCCCCATATTCTTCTACTAGGACGAGATCCTCCTCCTATTTTTGATAGGATTGGCTTTTACCATTGTTAGGATGAGGTCCTCCTCCTATCTCTAACAAAGTCATTAGGATGCAAAAGAGCAGTTTAAAGAGCCTCTCTCTCGTCCCCTTATCAGGATGAGATTTTTCTCTTATTTCTGATAAGGTTGGCCTTTACCTTTATTAGGATGAGGTTCTCTTCCTATCCCTAACAATATTATTGGGGCACAAAAAAATCCATTGAAAGAATCTTTTCCCATGTTCCCCTATCAGGATGAGGCCCTCCTCCTGTTCTTGATAGTATTGGCCTTTACCTTTGTTAGAACGAGATCTTCATTCTGTTCCTTATAGGATTGCCTTTATCTTTGTAGGATGAGGTACTCCTTCTATTCCTAACAAGATCATTGAGGCACAAAAGGATCATTGAAAGGGTCTCTCTCCATGTTTTTCTTTCAGGATGACGTCCTCCTCTTATTCCTAACAGGATTGGCTTTTATCTTTGTTAGGGTTAGGTCCTCCTCCTATCCCTAATAAGATCATTGGAGCACAAAAAAGGCTATTGAAAGGACCTCTCTCCATGTTTTCCTATTAGGACAAGGTCATCCTTCTGTTCCTGATAGGGTTGGCCTTTATCTTTGTTAGGACGAGGTCCTTTTCCTATCTCTAACAAGACCATTGAGGCACAAAATGATCATTGAAAGGACCTCTCCCCATGTTTTCCTTTAAGGACGAGGTCCTCCTATTTTTGATAGGGTTGGCTTTTACTTTTGTTAGGATGAGGTCCTCCTCCTATCCCTAACAAGATCATTAGGCCATAAAAGGGCCATTGAAAGGGTCTCTCCCCTTTACCTCCTATTTAAAAATTGGAGGCCTTCACCCACGCTTGGACGAAGTTCACCTCCTATCTTAAATAACCAGAGGCCTTCTACTTTGTTTAAGAACGAAGTTTTGGTTAAATCATTTCCTGCCAACACATAGATTTTTACCAAAGAACAAAGATACTGAAATAAGGAAGTTTTATTGAGGCAAGATTATTGATAATACATTTGCAAGTTGTTGAAGTTTTAAGATCGTCGGAGTGTTGATCCTCTAATCTCCTTCAAATAATATGTTCCAGATCAAATGATTTCCATGATTTCATAAGGGCCTTCTCAGTTTGGGGTGAGCTTTTCTTGATTTTGAGGTTGCAAAATATCTGCTTGCTGAAGCATTAGATCTCCTACTTTGAATGTCTAACCCTGGAGTTATAATAGCATGCTACCCTTTGCTTATAAGCTGTCATTCAAATTTATGTCTTCTCTCATTTTTCTTCCAATAGATCGACATTTGCTCTAAGATCCTACAAGTTGCTTTGTTCATTAAAGGCTTCAACCCGTGCTGAAGGAAGCTTGAATTTGACAGGGATGACCGTCTCCCTCCCGAAGACTAATGCAAAGAAATTTTCTCTAGTAGGTAATCTTTGGATAGTCTAGTAAGCCCAAAACACATGATAGAGTTCGTCCATCCATGTTCCTTTTGTCCTTCCAAGCCTTGCTTTTATCCCTTGAAGCAAAGTTCTGTTAGTTACCTCGGCCTCATTATTCGTCTATAGATGAACTACTAATATGAAGTGGTGGGAGATGTTCAGGTCTTCACAAAACTCAGCAAATAATGCTCCATTAAACTAGCATCCATTATTAGTGTTTAGTGTCCAAGGCAGGTTGAATCTGTAAATAATTGACTTTCAGATGAAGTCCTGTTCTTTGGCTTCAGTAATTTTTGCTAGAGGTTCGGCCTTAATCCACTATCACTAGTAGGAACTTTCATTGTCTAGGTGCCATGAGAAAAGGCCCAAGTATGTCCATCCCCCAGTGTGCAAATAGATAAGGAGCAGTAAACAGTGTGAGTAGTGAAGCCAGCTATCTTTGAATGTTTGCATATCTCTGACACCTGTCACACTTCCTTATAGAATCCATTGCATCTTGGTGCATTGTCAGCGAATAGTATTCCTACTGAAGTAACTTATATGATAAGGATCTCACCCCCAGATGATTTCTGCATAATCCTTCATGAACTTCTCTTAAGATATAATCAACTTTGGAAGGTCGGAGACATTTGAGAAGTGGCAGGAAGTACGACCTTTTATAAAGCTTATTTTCATACAGGACATAACGAGAGGCTTGATTTTTTAGCTTTCGAGCTTCATTCGGATCTTTGGGAAGGAGTCCCTCCTTGAGATAAGAAATCAGTAGGTCAATCCAACTAGGATCATGGTTGACCTACGTTATTGTTTCGGACTCTTTTGAACTTGGGTGCTGTAGAGCTTCGAAGAAAACTTTCCTTGAAAGTTCGTTTGGGGCCAGGGTTGCCAACTTTGAGAGAAGATTAGCTCTAGTATTCTCTACCTTGAAGATCTACTGAATATCAAAACTATCAAAGGTCGAGATCAAGCTTTTTATTTTTTTCAAATAGTTGTTCATGCTTTCCTCCCAAGCTTCATAATTGCTACTGACTTGCCCCACAACCAGCAGAGAGTCACTGTAAACTTTAAGATGTTCTGCTTCTATTTTTTTATCTATTTTTAGTCATGCAATCAAGGCTTCATACTCTGCTCCATTATTAGTAGCATGGAACTTAAAGCGCAATGCATATTCAGCCACAATCCCCTTTGGATTATTGAGAATCAAGCCTGCACCTACTCCAAAAGCATTGGATGAACCATCAACATATAGTACCCAAAAGTTTTTAGGGAGATCAATCTTTTCTTCAGGGGAGCTAGGGATATGAACTTCTTGGTGCTCTAATTTTGTCGCATCCAGAATTGTGCACTCTACTATAAAATCAGCAAGTATTTGAGCTTTAATGGATGGTTAAGGTTGGAAATCAATGTCAAATTTAGTTAATTCAATCGCCCACTTCACTATTCTTCTAGAGGTATCGGGCCAGTGAAGAATTGCTTTAATGGGTTGATCAATAAGGAGAGTAATTTGTATCCATAAAAATACAGTCAGAGCTTTCTGGCTGTAATCAACAAGGTATAAGTTAGTTTTTCTAATTTAGTATACCTTATTTCTGCATCCCTCAGGACTCGACTTATATAGTAGATTGGATTTTGAGCTTTAGCCTCCTTTCTGACTAGGATGGCTCCAATAGCTGTTGGAGATATAGCAAGGTATAAGAATAGCTCTTCTTCAGATTCAGGCTTGGCTAGAAGTGGAGGCAAACTAAGATAGTTCTTCAATTTTTCAAAGGCTTGCTGGAACTCAGGAGTCCAGTTGAAGTTCTTGGATTGTTTGAGAACTTGAAAGGAGGGCATACAATGCTCCACCGACCTTGAAACAAAACGATTCAAGTCCGCTACCTTGCTTGTAATGTGTTGAACTTCTTTTAATGTTTTTGGGATAGCCATCTCTTAGATGACTTTGATCTTCTCTGGGTTGGCTTCAATGCTGCATCTTGACACCATGAATCCTAGGAACTTTCTTGAGGTTACTTTGAAAGCACATTTTGTAGGATTCAGCTTCATCTTGTATTTTTGGATGGTGCTGACTCTTTAAGATCGGTAATATAATTGGAAAAGATCGACTTTTAACCAACATGTCATCCACATAGACCTCCATGCTGTGGCCAATCTGCTTCTTAAAAATCTTATTCACTAGGCACTAGTAAGTTGCACTTGTATTTTTAAGCTGAAAGGGCATGACCCTATAACAATAAAGACCATGGTCAGTAATAAAAGTGATCTTCTTTTCTTCCTCTGGGGCCACCCGGATTTGGTTGTAGCCAGAAAAGGCATCTATGAAGGTGAGGAGATCATGCCCCGAAGTTGCATCCATCAGTTGGTCAACCTAGGTAGAGGATAGCTATCTTTTGGGCAAGCTATATTCAAGTCTGTGTAGTCTATGTACATCCTCCACTTGTCATTTATCTTTTTAATGAGAATGACATTTATGATCTAGTCTGGATAGAGCACTTTCTGAATGAATCCTATCTTAAGGAGCTTATTGACCTCATCCATAATAGCCTTCTATCTCTTTGGTGCAAACTGCACTTCTTCTGCTTCACTGATCAATGGTTAAGGTCACACCCAGACAATGCTCCATTACTTTTGCATCAATCTCAGGCATATTTGCAGGCATCTAGATGGAAACATCAGCATTCCTTTGCAAGAAGTTGACAAGCAACTTTCTCACTTTTTCTTTTAGATTCGAGCCAATCTTTATAGTGTGTTTCTTATTCCTATCATTCAAAGAAACCTCTTTTAGGTTGTTGATGGGTTGTCCCCTTTCTTCAGATAGGTCATCATGGGCATCAAGTCCATCCACTGGAAAAGGATCTGCTTGTCTTCCTCCCTGTAGGACAATATTGTAGCAGTGCTGAGCTAGTGCCTGATTTCCTCTGACCTCTCTGACTCCATGCCTTGTTGGGAACTTCATTTTCAGATAGTAAGTTAAAACCACAGTCTGGAGTGCATTCAAACCAGATTAGCCTAGGATTGCATTGTAGGCAGAAGGGGCCTTGACTGCTAAGTAATTGATGTAAGCTCCGGATTGCCTTGGGTACCAACCTGCTACTACTAGCAATGTTATTACTCCTTCCACTAGTATTGTTTCGCCCATGAATCCTACTAATAAGGAATTCATAGGACCCATCCTACTATCAAAAATGGATACTTTAGAAAAAGTATCATAAAACAAAATATCAGTAGAGCTTTCATTATCAATTAAAATATGGCGTATAGCATAATCGACAATATTTAAAGTAACTACGACCACATCATTATGTGAAAGTTAAACTCCCTGAGTATCTTCTTCAGTGAATGTGATGGATTCTTCAGTCCGCTATTTCTTTACCAGCTCTGTCGATCTACTGGCCTCCTCTCGCTAATGTCCCCCAGTAATACTATAGATGATTCCAAGGGGAGGCCGATCTTCTTGCGATTCATCATGTCGAGATGGTTCAAGCTGTGGTGGGGCTCTTGGACAATCTTTTCTTCTCTTTGGCCGGCACCTAATAAACCGATCCAACTGATCTATTCTGATCAGTGCCTCGATATCATCCTAAAGCTAGATACATTCTTCAGTATCTTGACTGTGGCCATAATGGTAAAGACAATACTTGTTGGGGTTGTGCTTGGCTGGATGAGTTCGCATCCTCTTCGGCCCTGGTAGCTGCTCCCTTGTCTCCATCAGTACTTGGATCTTCGAGGCATTCAAGGGAGCATAGTTATTGAATCATTTGGGAGGGCAGTTCCATTGTGTCCTTCATGAAGGAACCAGATCTAGGATTTTACAGGTAGATCTTGAAACTTTTTCAAGATCTTACAGCGAAAGACTTAAATAAATCTAAAATTTATTTAAATAATCATGCAAACACCTAGATCTCATATCTATTACATGAGCAAGTTTAGACATTCTAACTTGCTAATCTAAGCTTGAGGATGAAGTCATGAGCTGGACATGTGTTTGGCTTCTAGGAGTCATCTACACGAGCCAACGATCTCTGATCTGAAGTTCGATGCAGGAAATCAGCAAAGCATGCTAGTATTATGCTGATCCTTCTTTGACGATCGATTCGATGCTTTCTTCTTTAAAATTTGGACTCTCCAAAATATGAGAATAAAGATGAGAGTTTTCTGATTTGAGACTCTCTCAAAAAAACTCAAAAGAAAGGAGTAGAGATTGAAAATAAAATAGCCCTAAAAGAAGACCCTCTTCTTCTTCTCTTTTCTCTCACCTAGACACCTAGTTTGGTGCCTATGGAATCCCCACGCTCAAGGACTCTCTTTCTCTAATTTTTTATACATCCCAAATCTCTTCCAATGCTCTATATTTCATAAAAAAAATTAGAATAAAATTCATCCAATAAATTAGAAAAAAGAAGAGTCCAAGTTAGGTCAAATTCCTAGATTAGGAATATCCAAACATGGGAAGTTGTTGGGGTGCCCAACTCTTGGCTGCCTCCTTCATAATTTTTGGCATGGACCAGAAAGGGAGGGTGCACAAAAAAGGAGATTATTTTCATGGAATAAGAGAAGAATTAATTAAAAAAGGTGGCGGCACTCAAGGGAAGATATTTTGGTCAATAAGGATTCTATCTCATAGAATCTTAAGCAAAATCAATTCCTCCTTTGACTTGGTCTTCCACCTAACTTTCAAATATGACTTGAAGGGAGAGAGGGCATGAAAATCAAGAAGAAAGAGATTTTTCATGAAAAATACCTAAAAAATAGGTATGGAGGGCATTGGGACCAAGGTGGTGCAAGGAGATAGGGAGTCCTAATCACACTAGGACTCATGTTTTGACTTGGTCAAACAAGATCTTTTAACCAAATAAAATCAAGATTAAACCAACCCAATTAAATAAGACCCTATCCCATTTAAGGATATAATTAAATTAGATTTAATTCTAATTTATTTTTTAATTAAATTAGAAAATTGGGTTAATCTGAGTCCTAATTAGACTAGGACTAGTTCTTCCTTGCACTTGACTTATCCAATATACCAATTGGACTTGATCCAATCAAATTCAAACCAAATCTAATTAAATTATATTTAATTAGACTTAATCTCAGCCTATTATCTTAATCAAACTAAGGTACTTAGCAATTCAATTGCTAATCGATCTTCCTGCAATACTTGCACTAGGTTAAACACCAATCGTATTGATTGTTTAACCCTAGAATGATTCTTAATCATTGATCAACCATCCGATCAGATTGTAAGATCTAATGTGTGTGACCTCGTAGATTTGAATTTAAGCTAGTAGCATAGAAATAAACTTTTATACCAATCAAAGTGACCATCTAGCAATGATATCCGATGGTCAGATAGGTCGAAGGTGTAGAACACCATCCCTAGAACCCATGCAGATATAGTTTCTATATAATTCATCCTCTTGACCATAATGCTCGTAGGATACCTCAAAGTTCAACTATCAACTCTGATTAGGTTGTCCACATTGTATTTCAAAATATCAAATCCATCTGATGGATTATCCTGGCCAAGATTTTGCTATATTGAAATATAGTGATACATTCTTCTCCAAGTCTTGGAGTGGTCAATTCCATCTTGATCACACTCTAACTTTGCAAGTACTTGACTGTGCCCCAAAACCTTCCATTACTGAATTAGAAATTTAGTTAGTCCAGTACCAAAGCATAGTGAGTTGCTTGCAAGTCATTAAGATGATCTCAGGTCTAAGGGATACTTATATCTATATCCCATCAGAGACATTCTCAACAGCAGAATGCTTTGGAGTTGGTCACGTTCAATGATGATGTACCCAAACATCTCACCTAGATGCCATACCAGTGTCTCCACACTCCTTGGTTAAGAGGACAACCAACCTGTATGGCATATAGCGTTCTATGCTCGATAGATGTTGTTGTCCTAATTAATAGCCTATCATGTGGTCGTGAACAAATTTAAGGATTAATCGATAAATCTTCTCTTTATCAAAACTAAACAGTCCTAAGGACTTCATCACGACAATGGAGTTCATTAGAAGATGTAAACTTATGATAAAAAAGATGCCAAAATATTTTTATTAATTAATAAACTAATTATAATTATAAAATAGCTCAACCATCAAAAGACTGACGATTGGCTTTGGGACATAATTTCCAACAACTTCCACTTGTTCTAAAGCCACTCGTTATAGTATCTAATACCCATCTTCGACTTATGGTTATCGAACTCCTTGATTGCCAGGGCTTTAGTGAAGGGGTCAGCTAGGTTCTCATTTTCGTCAATCTATTGAAGGTCGACGTCACCATGATCCATGATCTCATGAACCAAATGAAAGCGGCGTAGAATATGCTTTGTCTGTTGGTGTTCCTTCAGTTCTTTTGCTTGAGCTATGGTGCCAGTGCTGTTGCAGTAGAGTAGGATTGGACCATCAATGGAGGTTACTACTCCAAGCTCGGTGATGAACTTTCTTAGCCACATAGCTTTTTTTGCTGCATCTAATGCTCCCATGTACTCCACTTTGCAAACAGAGTTAGCCACTCTATGCTGCTTGAAACTTTTTCAGCAGATAGCTCCATCATTTAGAGTAAAGATATACCTCAACATACTTTTACTGTTATCATGGTTAGATTGAAAGTCGGAGTCTGTAAACCCCACAAGCTTCAGATCTGACTCATCATAAACCAACCATTAGTCTTTAGTACTTTTTAAATACTTATGGATGGTTTTAACCATCTTTCAGTGATTTTCTCTAGGATCAGACTGGTATCTACTCACTACTCTTAGTGAGTATGCCACGTCTGGTTTCGTACATATCATTGCATACATAATAGACCCCACTATCAAAGCATATGGAATTCTACTCATACGCTCTCTCTCTTCAGGAGTTGTTGGACAATCCTTCTTAGAGAGAAAAATTTCTTAGCCTATTGGAAGATAGCCCTTTTTAGAATTCTCCATGCTGAACCTCTTCAGCACAGTTTCTATGTACGTGGATTGGGATATACCAAGCATCCTTTTAGATCTATCCATATAGATCTTCATCCCTAAGATGTAGGATGCTTCACCCAAGTCCTTCATAGAGAACTGTGATGACAACTAGACTTTTATTCCTTGTAGTGTGGAGATGTCATTCTCGATTAAGAGAATATCATCCACGTACAAAATAAGAAATACCACTACTGGACCATTTGCCCATTTGTAAATGCAGGGTTCTTCTCCATTCTTAATGAAGCCATACATTTTGATTACTTTATCAAAATGCATGTTCCAACTCTAAGATTCCTACTTCAATCCATAAATGGATCTCTGAAGCTTGCGCACCTTGGACTCATCTATGGATATGAACTATTCAAGTTGTATCATATACATCTCTTCGATTAGCTCTACATTTAGGAATGCTATCTTCACTTCCATCTGCCAGATCTCATAGTCCAGATGGGCAGCAATGGCTAGCATGATCTGAATGAACTTGAGCATTGCCATAGGGGAGAACATCTCGTCATAGTCAATACCATAATGTTGATGATATCCCTTGGCAACTAGATGAGCTTTATAGGTCTCCACTTTTTCATCTATGCCCCTCTTCCTTTTGAAGACCCATTTATACCTAATGGGTTTAACCCCTTCAGGTAGGTCAACTAATGTCCATACATCATTGACCTTCATGAAATCCATTTTGGATCTCATGGCTTCTAGCCATTTCTCAAAGTCGGATCTCTGCATCGCATCCATATAATTGATCAGGTTCTCATCGTTCTCATCGAGTTTGATGGGATCACCATTCTAGACTAAGAATCCATAGTATCTTTCCGGATGGTGGGGTACTCTATCGGATCATCTTAATGGTGTGGATTATCCAGGCTTTGGATCTGATCTAATCAAATTCAACTTAGGTTCAACATTTTGTGCCGGACTTTCTACCTATTGAACTTCATCATGTTCAACCTTAGAGGCAATAGTTTCTTCATCAAGAAGCTCCTTTTTCAAAAAAGTTGCCCTAAGGCTGACGAACATCTTTTGTTCATCATCATGGTAGAAATAGTATCCTTTGGTCTCTTTTGGGTATCCTATGAATGTAAACCTATCAGACCTAGGTCCAAGTTTGTCTGTAACTAACCGTTTAACATAAGTCGGTTACCCCCAAACCCTAAGGGGTGAAAGTGCTGGCTTACGCCCTATCCATATCTCATATGGGGTTTTAACTATAGACTTACTTAAAACCCTATTTAATAAATAACAAGCTGATTCGAGTGCAAATCCCCAGAAGGATATCGGCAAGCGGGCAAATCCCATTATGGATCGGACCATATCTAACAGAGTTTGATTCCTCCTTTCAGACACACCATTATGCTGTGGTGTTTCAAGAGGAGTCCATTGGGAGAGAATTTCATTCTCTCCTAGATATGTGAGAAACACATCCAAAAGGTATTCTCCTTCTCGGTCAGATCAAAGAGTTTTAATACTCTTTTCAGTTTATTTTTCTACTTCACTTCAAGATTGTTTGAACATTTCAAAAAAATCTAACTTATATTTCATCAGATAGATTTTTTCTTATCTGGATAGTTCATCTATGAAAGTGATGAAGTAGACATATCCACCTCTGGCACTTATGCTCATTGGTTCATATACATCAGTATGTACTAGACCTAAGAGCTCATTGGCTCTCTCATCTTTTTCAGTGAAAGGTGACTTGGTCATTTTACCAAGAAGATGGAACTCACAGGTTGGAAGTGATTCACAATTATTAACTTCGAGAATTTTCTCTTGAGTCAACCAGTTTATCCTATTCTTGTTTATATGACCTAGCCTATAGTGCCATAAGTAGATATCTAATACACTATCTAATCTAGGGTGCTTGCCAGTAGAATAGACTACATTAATAGGTTGCGATAACATATATACACCATTGTTCAATTATCCAAAGAAAGCAGTAACACCATTCATAATGATATTATAAACTCATTTTTTTATTAAAATATCATAATTGTTCGTGGCCAAAAGACCTATAGAAATGATATTTAAAAAGAAACTAGGATAGAAATGACAATCACTAAGAACAACGTTATGAGATTCAAATACAAGTTTCAAAATTTCTAAAGCTAGAACAAAAACTGGTCTTCTATCTCCAACGTTCAAGAATCTCTCACCTTGCTCAAATCTTCTACTGACCTGCAACCCCTGTAATGAATTATAAATATGGTAAGAGTTATCGATATTCAATACCCAGTCAATAATATCATAAATAAAAAAATTGCAAGAAGTTATCATATAAATTCCTTGCTTCTTTCTCTGCCTATTTGGGTTCATGGAGGCAATGTACTGAGGATAGTTCCTCTTCCAGTACCTCCACTTCTTGCAAAAGAAGCATTCAACTTGACTCTTATCGGGCTTAGTCTTTGGGGTCTAAGCCAGCACAGGTGTCCTAGCATGAACATGCACCTTCTTGACTTTTTTTTTCTTGTTCTTCTTTCCTTTTCCAAAGGATCAAGAATGAGAAGATGAACCTCCCACTAAGTTCACCGACTCCTTATGGAGTTGGTGATTCTTCTCAAAGTTCTGAAGTAACCCTAGTAACCCGTGGTAGTCCACTTTAGGCTTTGACATTCTATAATGTGTAAGAAATGGGAGATAAAACTTGGGTAGCGAGTTCAGTATTGCATCTTTCCCAAGTTGTTTGTGCAAGAAAAAGCTAAGCTTGCTTAAGTGCTCTATCAGCTCGATCATGTATAATACATGATCAGTGACAGAGGCACCATCCCACATTCTGGCATTAAAGATGGCAAAACTAGTCTTATGCCTCTCAATGTCATCGAGTGTGCCAAAAGAATCCTCCAATACTTGGAGCATTTCATTTGGCTGTGCTGTCTTAATCTTACGACTAAACTAATCGCTCATTGTAGCCAGCATAATGTAGCGCACCATGATTCGATCACTGAGCTACTTCTGATAAGTGTCTCTGACTATTTCATGTGCATTGACAACTAGCTCTTCAGGTGTAGGATCCATCAGCGTATATATGATCCATTCATGCTCCAAGACAATCTTTAACTTTTGGTACTAACTATCGAAGTTGGATCCCATAAACTTATCATTGTCCAATAATGATCGGAGCGATGGAGAAGTGGCTATGTTGGCACAAAGAAAAATCAAAACCTAATTAGTTATTAATTTATTAAACCTAAGGATTTGGACTTTAATCAAAAGATTTCTCCTACTATTTTATTCGAATTGGTAGCCTCTACCTCCAATTCGAGAAATTATCTTAATTTCTTAGTAGGTACTAGAATCCATATAGACCGTACACGAGCCCAACCTTGGTTGGCCCACTCATGTACATCTATGGGTAGGTTCATAATCAATTATTTTTCTAAATAATTTTTAGTAATTAAATTTTGCCCTAGGCCCTAGCTTTGGCCTTCTCAGAAAAGGGTCCAGTTAGATCCAACCATTAACATGACCATACATGGCCCATCCAACGAATGAATGATCAGGCCTAACTTTGGTTGGCCCACCTAACCACCATTTAGAAAGATGTATCCAAGAGATCATATAATGAATGATAATTCCATCAATCGATAAGCACCAAACCTTTGGGCTTCCAATGATTATCCAACTAATGGATCCATTATCATCCATTTTAATGGGAGGCTATGATCCAGTTATCATATAACTATTTTATTTTAAGGAGCTAATAATTTTAGAGGATTTAATTTATAAAAGCGAGTAGGTCAGATTAACCAGCTTGTCATGATCCTTCCACTAACTTCACCAAGTCAGCTTAAGGGAGATCATTAATAGGCTAGTCTAGGAGCACCTAAATCAGTCAAACTAATTTACCTAGCTAACATGGGTTAGCTCAAATAGTAATGCAATCCGATCAAAACATAATCTCACCAAGAGGCTAGGTAAGTTCGATCCGTGGAAGGATCTGTCAGACTTGCCTTACCGTGAAAAATGGCCAAATAAGTGGGCTGCCAATTAAAAATTACTAATCTGATTTATCTTAGACACCAACTGGTTTAATTAGTTTCAATTAGATTAATCTAATAGTTCATGCTAGACCGCATAGTTAAGAATCAAGTCCATCTTAGGTCTTGTTAAAGACATGGACTTGACCAAGTACAACTATTGTAATTGATCTAGAGAATCCTTGACCTAATCTAAGACAATAATTATTAGATTTAGTCAATTCTCTAATTAAGTCTATTCTTTAATCTAACCCTAAATCTAACCTAATTAATGGACCTAATCCCCACTAATCCATTTAAGCCAATGTGTTATGATTTGTGCCTTAGGATCTTCAATTTACAATCCTAGAACCTAATCAAACAACTTTTTAATTCTTAATTAAGTTTTGAACTGAGGGTTTGGGTTTGGCTTTTTAAAAATAGTTTTCATGTCTGTAAAATATTTTTACAATATGGTTCTATCAACCAAGTTGCATGTTTAATTTATAATCAATATGCAAGTAATATAAACATGAATCTACTTTAGATCTAATCTAAATAGGTTCATGTAATTAAAATCATTTCAATAATAATCAATCATAAATCTTCCAAGATCAAATCTAGTATATATATAAAGATTAAAATTAGATTAAAATATTTTTAATTAAATTATAAATTTTTTTAGATCTAATATAAAATTTTATAATCAATATTTTAGATCAGCACGTACTAGGACAATCTATTCACTATAAGAGATATACCTTATAGCAGGACAACTTTATGATAGTCCGAGCAGTCTAAAATATTTTATTTTTTTAATTCTAGATTCAATAATTAGATTATAAATTAGATCTAATCTAAAAAATAATCTAGACATGCACAAAAATCATGTAATAAGAACCTAGGCTCTGATACCAATTGAAGGAACTAGATCTAGGATTTCATAGATAAATCTTGAAATTTTTTTAAGATCTTACAGTGAAGACTTAAATAAATCTAAAATTTATTTAAATAACCATATAAACACCTAGATCTTAGATCTATTATATGAGCAAGTTTAGACGTTCTAACTTGCTGATCCAGACTTGAGGATGAAGTCACGAGCCATACATGCATCCGACCTTTAGGAGTCATCCATACGAGTCTACAACCTCTGATCTAAAGTTTGATGCAGGAAATCAGCATAGCATGCTAGTACTGTACTGATCCTTCTTCGACGATCGATCCAATGCTCTCTTCTTCAAAATTTGGACTCTCCAAAATATGAGAAGGAAGATGAGAGGTTGCTGATCTGAGACTCTCTTAAGAAAACTCAAAAGAAAGAAGGAGAAATTAAAAATAAAATAGCCCTAGAAGAAGATCCTCTTCTTCTTCTCTTTTATGTCACCTGGACACCTAGTTTGGTGCCTATGGAACCCCCATACCCAAGGATTCTCTTCCTCTAATTTTTTACACACCCTAAATCTCTTCCAAATCTCTATGTTTTAGAAAAAAATTAGAATAAAATTCATCCAATAAATAGAAAAAAAGAAGAGTCCAAGTTAGGTCAAATTTCTAGACTAGGAATATCCAAACATGGAAAGTTGTTGGGGTGCCCAACTCTTAGGCGCCTCCTCCACAATTTTTGGTGTAAACCAGCAAGGGAGGGTGCACACAAAAAAATATTATTTTCATGAAATAAGAGAAGAATTAATTAAAAAAGAGGGCAGCACTCAAGGGAAGATGTTTTGATCAACAAGGATTCTATCTCATAGAATCCCAAGCAAAACCAATTCCTCCTTTGACTTGGTCTCCAACCTAACTTCCAAATATAACTTGGAGGGAGAGAGGGGGCATGGAAATCAAAAAGAAAGAGATTTTTCATGAAAAATACCTAAAAATAGGTATGAGCAGCATTGGGACCAAGGTGGCGTAAGGAGATAGGAAGTCCTAGTCACACTAGGACTCCATTTTTGACTTTATCAAATAAGATCTTTTAACAAAATAAAATCAAGATTAAATCAACCCAATTAAATAAGTACCTAACCCATTTAAGGACTTAATTAAATTATATTAAATCAAATTTAATTCTAATTTATTTTCTAATCAAATTAGAAAATTGGGTTAATCCAAGCCCTAGTTAGACTAGGACTAATTCTTCCTTTTACTTGGCTTATCCAATAAATCAATTGAACTTGATCCAATTAAGTCCAAATCAAATCCAATTAAATCATATTTAATTAGACTTAATCTCAGCCTATTGGCTTAATTAAATTAGCCAATTAGCAATCCAATTGCTAATCGATCCTCCTGTAATACTTGAACCAGGTTAAACAACAATCGTATTGATTATTTAATCCTAGAATGATTCTTAATTGTTGATCAATAATCCGATTAGATCATAAGCTCTAATGTGTATAACCTCATAGGTCTGAACCTAAGCCAGTAGCATAGGAATAAATTTTTGTACCAATCAAAGTGACCATCTAGCAATGATACCCGACAGTCGGATAGGTGGAAGGTGTAGACCACCATTCTTAGAACCCATGTAGATATAGTTTTCATATAGTTCATCCTCTTGACCATAATGCTTGTAGGACATCTCAAAGTTTAACTATCAACTTTGATCAGATTGTCCACATTGTATTTCAAAATATCAAATACATTAGATGGATTATCTGAAGGGAAATCCTGATTTCTCAGTCCAGATTCATTCAGATCTGATCAGATCAAGAGATACATTTCAAAAGTTTTTTGTTTAATTCAGATCAGATCTGAAATATTTTAGATTTGATTATTATTATTTTAAAAATTAAAATAAATTTAGATAAATTAAATCAGGTTTAATTTACCTTGAAGTGGGTAATCCTATTACCTGTTGATGATCCTATAAGCAGCGGAAGGTTCTGGATCAAGCCACGCAAGTGCCTGGCCTCTACCGGTATCCACTCAAGCTAGATCTAGAGATCCTCTTCTTCTATATCACATCTCCAAAATTTAGATCTAGATTTGATCAGGAGGATCTTCAAAACTCTTTTTGAAGATCAGCAGTTGTCCTAGCAGCAGTGCAGCCTTCTAGCTTTTAGTCGCCTTTCTCTCGTCTGGACCGCACCAACCAAGGTCCAAAACTCCTTTTGGACATGGAGAGGAGAGGAAGAAGGTGGGTTTGGCATGGAGGAGGAGAGGAGAAGCAGTCTTGGGGCATGGAGAATTGTGATTTCCAATCTTAATTTGAGTTGGGCGCAGGGTCTTATTTATAGACTAACTGTGATCCAACTCCTCTTCTTCCCAACCAATCACAACCCTTTGTGAAATCAGATCTAAATCTGATTGGTGGGAATAGAGTCCCCTGGATTCCTCCTTAGAGGGCGCCTAAGACCAGTCAAAGTTGGTTCTTAGGAGAACTCTAATTGGAATCCAAAAAGGAGATGGAGTCCTTGTCCAACAGGGACTCCTAGGCGCCTCCAGCTTGGGCACACGCCAAGGGTGGCGTGCGCCCTCCTCCTTGCCAGGTTCTGGCAGGGGGACAGGCCCCCACCAGCTCTCCAATAGGTGCATGACATGTGTTCAAAAGTCAAAGTGTCAATGGTCAACGTTTGACCAGTCAAAGGTAGACTTTTGACCAAAGTCAAAGAACAAGAAATGGCAGGTGACCAAAAATGGCAGGTAATGTCTTACAAAATAAGACAACCTTTTCTGACTTGGACAACCTCCAGTCAGACCATATGAAGGCCTCTGATTGAGCACAAACTCCTTTGGCTCAGTCAGGACAACTTATTTATGATAGTAAAAGAAGAACGTTAGGTTCAATCGAGTGCTAGCACGATTTCCTTGAACCTAATTGAATCTCATTCAGATCAATTGAACTGGATCAGTTCAATTGATGATCACCAGATTCAAACCCTTGTTTGTGTGACCCAGTTAGGTTCAGTTCTGTATGGTAATGGGATATGTCATGATCTCTATCATCGACATCATCGAAACTCCTTTCGATGGATCAGAACTCTTCTGATTCGAACAGCTAGAATGATCGATCATCTAAATCATTCTAATTGCTCCCAAAATCCACCAGTGACACCTAGCAGTATATGGTGGCAACCCATCAGAGCTGAATGCGAACCTCTTGGTGCAGCTACCTGTGTGATTAAGTTCTTCTATCTTGAGCCCCGATCAGATTAGGGTTAAGGTGAACTCGTCAAACCCTAGTCTCTGTCATATGATGTAATCATTCGATTCGAAGTCCAATGTGAAAATCTAAATAGAAACTCTTTCTATTATTTCACTCTGCCATGGCCATGGGCTTCTGGACTTGATTCTCATGATCATCATAGGGCTGCTCCTCTACCACCGAGGTAGATAGATTCCATCTTGATGCAATCCAGTTCCTACAATGAACATGCTATAGCCAACATACACCTCAGGGTTCCATATGGCTAGGAGACCGAGTAATGGTGTAGTCAAACTATAACACCCTCAAGGTGAACTGTCCGATGCATCCTCAGGTCAAAGAACCAGACACACTACTGCAGCATCGAGTCAGTCATTGACGAGAAGGTAGACTCCCTAATGACTACTCGAGGTGGTCACGCTCAGTGCCCTCGTTCTCTAACGAGTACCTGTACTCTCGCTCCGGTGTCTCCACACCGTAGACTCAAGACTCATCTACTAAAGAGAAGCGATTGTACACCAACCTTCCGGATCAATCACCATCCTCGTGATGATCCTATGGTCGGGAGCATTTTATGAGTTAATAATGATTATTCATGTCTTAAATTTTCAACTCTTGAAAATATGAATTATCATTACCATTAACTCAAAGGATGTATCACAGACACTAAATACACATATGTGATAGAAAATAACCCATTTTATTGATTATTAGTCAAAATTATAATTTTGCCCCTAGAAGTGTATTACAAGTGTCAGCCAATTCTGGCTTCTAGGGCACATATATCTAACAATCTCCCACTTGTCCTAAAGCCAATTGGCTACAAGTCTAAGTCCCATCTTCTCAAGGTGGGCTTCGATCTTCTGCTGGCCCAACGGCTTTGTAAGTGGGTCTGCCACATTATCTGTGGAGTTGACTCTCTTGACCTCGACGTAACCCTTTCTCGAGGTAATCGCGGATGAGGTGGTATCGCCGCTCAATGTGCTTGGATTTCTGGTGAGACCTCGGCTCCTTAGCAAGGGCTATGGCGCCATTGTTGTCGCAGTATAGAGGAATGGCATCTGATGGCATTACTCCAATTTCTGCAGCAAACTTCTTGTACCAGAATGCTTCCTTCGCAGCCTCTGATGCAGCGATATATTCTGCTTCCATGGTGGAATCTGCTATCACAGTTTGCTTGGAACTCTTCCAGCTGACAGCACCACCATTGCACACAAACAGACTCCCAGATGTCGACTTTCGATCATCTATATCGGACATGAAATCCGAGTCTGTGTATCCCTGGACTTGGAGTTCTCCATTACCAAAGACCAACATCATATCCTTAGTTCTTCTCAAGTACTTAAGGATACATTTCACAGAAGTCCAGTGTTCTTCACCTGGATTTGACTGATATCTGCTTGTGACACTCACAGCATGGGCTATATCAGGTCGTGTACATAGCATGGCATACATGAGGCTCCCTATTGCAGAAGCATAAGGGATCTTGCTCATGCGTTCTATTTCCTCAGGTGTGCTAGGGCACATCTTCTTGGAAAGATGAATACCATGTCTGAAGGGTATTAATCCCCTCTTAGAGTTTTCCATACTAAACCTCTTTAGTACTTCCTCTATGTACATCTTCTGTGAAAGTCCTAGCATCCTATTCGGTCTATCCCTATAGACCTTAATTCCTAGAATAAAGAATGCTTCACCTAGGTCTTTCATGGAGAATTCCTTGGACAACCATATTTTGACTGTTGTCAACATGGGAATATCATTCCCAATAAGGAGGATGTCATCCACGTACAATACGAGGAAGACAACAGCGCTCCCACTGACCTTTTTGAAGAACACATGGTTCCTCTTCATTTTTGATGAAACCAAACTTTTTTGATCACATCATTGAAACGAGTGTTCCAGCTCCGAGATGCTTGCTTAAGTCCATATATGGACCTTTGCAGCTTGCAAACCTTGTGATCAGTATCACTGGATGTGAAACCTAGCGGCTGTTCCATATAGATATCTTCCTCAAGATATCCATTTAAGAATGCCATTTTCACGTCCATTTGCCATATTTCATAATCGAAATAGGCTGCAACGGCAAGCAATGTGCGGATGGATTTTAGCATAGCCACTGGAGAAAAGGTATCCTGATAGTCAATGCCTTCGCGTTGACTATAACCTTTTGCCACTAGTCTAGCCTTGAATGTCTCCACATTCCCATCTGCACCAATCTTTCTCTTGAAGATCCATTTACACCCAATAGGTACTATACCTTCTGGTGGATCTACCAAGGTCCAGACTTGGTTTGAGTGCATCGAGTCAATTTCTGACTGCATTGCCTCTAGCCATTTCTCGGAGTCGATATCTGATATCGCCTCGTTGTAGGTTTTGGGATCATCACCATGAGCACCATTACCTACGAGGAACATTTCCTCTACTTCCTCTGAAATAATACCTAAGTATCTTTCAGGGGGATGGGAAACTCTTTCCGATCTACGAGGTGGAGGAGGTAGTGTTCTTATTGGCTCAACCTGATTTGGTTCCACTTGGTCCTTAGCTCGTTGTACTTGTGAGACTTTCTCATCAAGCTTAATCTGCTTTCCAATGCCGCTATCTTGAATAAACTATTTTTCAAGAAAGATGGCATGTCGACTCACAATCACATTGTGGTCTTCTGGAATGTAGAAATAGTATCCTAATGACTCTTTAGGATATCCTATGAATCGAGCTCTAAAGGACCTAAACTCTAACTTGTCCGCTTGTTGTCTTTTGACATGAGCCGGACAACCCCAAATTCTGAGATGACTCAGACTTGGTTTCTTACCGTGCCATATCTCATACGGTGTGGTAGGAACGGTCTTTAGAGGGAACCCTATTCAGTAGATAAATTGAAGTTAACAATAGTGAATATCCCCAAAGAAAATCAGGAAGGTCTGTGAAGCTCATCATGGATCGAACCATATCCAATAGAGTCCGATTTCTCCGTTCTGAAATCCCGTTGAGTTGAGGTGTTCCTGGTGGAGTCCATTGAGAGACTATGCCATTATCCTTGAGATAGTCTAGGAATTTTTGGCTAAGGTATTCACCTCCTCGATCTGATCGAAGAACCTTAATGGGTTTTTTAGTTTGTTTTTCTACTTCATGTCTGAATTCTTTGAACTTTTCAAAAGCTTCAGACTTGTGTCTCATAAGATACACATACCCATACCTAGATAGATCATCGATAAAGATAATGAAGTAGACAAAATTGCCTCTAGCCGGCACATCAAATGGGCCACACACATCAGTATGTACTAGGGCAAGGAGATCTGTGGCCCTCTCCCCATGTCCTACAAAAGGAAGTTTGGTCATTTTGCCTTGGAAGATAAGATTCACAAGTTGGATATGACTCGAAAGTCAATGGACTCAATAGCCCATTTTTCTCCAATTTGTTGATCCTATCTTCTACTATATGACCTAATCTTAGGTACCATAGATACCTATCATTTGGACTATCCCTAGGTCATTTGGCATTCACATTTTGCTCGAATAATGAGCATACCTCCAGAAGGACCTTCCTTCTTGTTCTTCAGGGTGGCCAGGTAAGTAGGGCAGTTCTGCTTCCAATGGTCATTGCTGTTGCAATGAAAACACTTTTCTTTAGCAGCAGCTTTCATCTTCGGCTCTGCCTTCTTCTTCTTTGCTCCTTCCACCTTCTGCTTTTTCACAGACTTCTTTTTCTTTCCATAAGACTTTCTTTTGGAAGAAGTCCATTCCATAGCAAGAACTGAGCCTTTAGAACCTTTCATAGAAAGCTCAGCGGTGACCAGCATGTTCATTAATTCGGCCAAAGGAATTTTGAAGTTTATGCATGTGGTAATTCATGATGAATTGCCCATATGCATCAGTCAAGGATTGCAGAATAATATCATTCTGTAGATCCAAGTCCAACTTCACATCGAGCTTCTCAAGCTCTTCCAAGTTCTTGATCATCATCAGGCAGTGATCTTGGATTGACTGCCCATCATGCATCTTAGCCTTAAAAAGTCATTTCGTGACTTGATACTTGGCTGTGTGACTCTGTTCACCAAACATCTCCTATAGGTGAGCCAACATTTGGCAAGCAGTCCCGATATCTTCATGTTGGTGCTAGAGCTCATCAGACATCGAGCCCAACATGTAATATCTGGCCTTATTATCTTCATCTATCCATTTTTTCAAAGATGCTCTCTATTTAGTGGATGGACGGACTGGTAAGGTGGGAGGGTCCTGGTCCAATACATTGGTTAACTTCTCAAAATCCAAAATAATTTTATAGTTCCTGAGCCAATCTTTATAATTGGGTCTGATCAGTCTATGTGTGTTCAGGATACGTGCTAATGGATTGGATGCAGACATTTTTCTATAGAGAGTCAAAGATTCTAGTTAGATACTGTAATTATGACTTGACCAATTTATTTAGGAATTTTATTTTTAAATAAATTAGCTTCCATTATTTTCTCGGATCCCTACACTCCCTCTGTAGAGATGCAAAAATCTTCACGATTAATGATTTCTAGTGGGTGGTGTGGTCTCACCAATTGACTCATCACCTCACCTAACAGTTATTGGTGATGGGTTAGCCAATGAGTGAACAACTGTTGTTCAATGATTCTCTAATCATGGTGCACCCAAACTTAGTCTCTAATTCATGAATCTCACCATATCCAAAATATTGATCCACTCCTTAGTTAAGTCAGACCCACCATTTGCACAGACTGGATTCCTAATTGAGTCTCTCACCGTATCCAGAATATTAAGCCCAACTCATCCTCCAGCCCATAGCATCCAATGCCTAATAGACATGGTTGCATCTTCTCGGTGCAACTGAGCCACTATATCCAACCGAGAACAATCAACCTCGAAAAGGGCCCGCACATCTACAATGGTGGAAGACCTCAGACTTAATCTTTTCTTAGGGAGAATTGATTCAGGTCTCATTAAACTAGACTTGTCATAGTCATAACAATTATGACTAACCTAGTGGCATGGGTTAGCTCAGATTATTGACCACCTCAGATCAGAACTGTGTCAACAGATATGGCCAGGTAAGTGAGACCGGTGGAAGGAATATGCCATTAACTCATACAAGAATGCATTCAGGTCGAGTAGCTTCCAATTAAAAATCAGTCGATCGTATGTGCCAAACTTACCTTAGACACCAAATTGTTGAGTTAGAACCAATTGGGTTAGCCTACAATCCAGACTCTAACCTCTGAGCCTAATTAGGTCTTGCTTGATCGTGACTCGATCTTGACCCAGACTTAATCCTTTTAGGCTGGTCAATTTAAGCATTGTTGATCCCATCTAACCAACTCTTGATTCGATTTGATCAACCACTTAGACCTAATTGAGCTACCCAAGCCCGAATCCCAGTATTATGAATATGTCTTAGATATGAAATTCTTCAATTTTAGATCTAATTAATATTCCATAATCTTAATTTTTAATTAAGTAGGGTTCATAAACAAAATATGCACAATAAATCCTAGGGTTTCAGGATCTAGGATTTTGCAGAAAGTAAGTTTTGGATTTCTGATTAAAGATGAACACATAGCACCCCTACACGTCATAAGAACACCCCATCGGATGGAAGGAGAGGGCTTCTAAATCCTTCTTCATTCTTATGACCGGATGGCCAAGAGGAACGCCTTAATCAGAAACATGCAATACTACAAAATAATTTTAGATCTATATCATATATCTCATATACAAATTAGATCTAATCATGGCATATTTTGCATACATCTCATGTATCGAATCATGCATATTTTTAGATTTAAATTATCTCATAATAATCTAAAAAATTAGATTTAAATTGATCTAATCAAAATAAATTCTAATCTAGACAACTATGTAGAACTATTCTATAACTAGTCTAGACATGCATCAATCATATCTCATATGATGTTTAAAATTAAATAATTTTTATTTATTATTTTTTAGATATTATTATAATAATAATAATATTAAAAAATAATAAATAAATAGATCTAAAATATGATTTAATTAAATTAAATAAAAAACATACAAGACTATTCTGTAGAACTATTCTATTTTAGAACTAGTCATGCATATTTTCTAATCTTAGATCCAAATTATTTAATTTTAATTTTTTCTAATTTTAGATCTGATCACATATCATGTGACATCTAAAATCACTTATTTTTTAATTAAAATAAATTTAAAAATAGATCTAAACACTTTTAGAATCTTGGCTCTGATACCAGTTGAAGGGAAATCCTGATTTCTCGGTCCAGATTCGTTCAGATCTAATCAGATCAAGAGATATATTTTAAAAAAAAAAAATTAATCTAGATCAAATTTGAAAGATTTTAGATCTAATTATTATTATTTTAAAAATTAAAATAACTTTAGATAAATTAAATCAGATTTAATTTACCTTAAAGTGGGTAATCCTATTACCCATTGATGATCCTGTAAGCAGCGGAAGGTTCTGGATCAAGCCACGCAAGTGCCTGGCCTCTATCAGTATTCACTCAGGCTGGATCTAGAGATCCTCTTCTTCTCTATCACATCTCCAAAAATCAGATCTGGATCTGATCTGGAGGATCTTCAAAACTCTTTTTGAAGATCAGCAGTTGTCCTATGCAGCAGTGCAGCCTTCTAGCTTTCAGTCGCCTTTCTCTGGTCTGGATCGCACCAACCAAGGTCCAAAATTTCTTTTGGACGTGGAGAGGGGAGTGAGAAGATGGGTTTGGCATGGAGGAGGAGAGGAGAAGCAGTCTTGGGGTGTGGAGAATTGTGATTTCCAATCTTAATTTGAGTTGGGCGCAGGGTCTTATTTATAGACTAAGCATGATCCAACTCCTCTTCTTCCCAACCAATCACAACCCTTTGTGAAATCAGATCTAAATCTGATTGGTGGGAATAGAATCCCCTAGATTCCTCCTTTGATGGTGCCTAAGACCCATCAAAGTTGGTTCTTAGGAGAACTCTAATCAAAATCTAAAAAGGAGATGGAGTCCCTGTCCAATAGGGACTCCTGGGCGCCTCCAGCTTGGGCACACGCCAAGGGTGGCATGCGCCCTCCTCCTTTCCAGGTTCTGATAGGGGGAAAAGCCCCCACCAGCCCTCCAATAGGTGTGTGATATATGGACAAAAGTCAAAATATCAATGGTCAACATTTGACTAGTCAAACGTCAACTTTTGACAAAAGTCAAAGGACGAAAAATGGCAGATGATCAAAAATGGTAGGTAATATCTTATAAAATAAGACAACCTTTTCTGACTTGGACAAGCTCCAGTCAGACAAAGTGAAGGCCTCTAAATGAGCACAAACTCCTTTGGCTCAATCAGGATAACTATTTATGATAGTAAAAGAAGAACGTTTGGTTCAATCGAGTGCTAGTACGATTTTCTTAAACCAAATTGAATCTCATTCAGATCAATTAAACTGGATCAGTTCAATTGATGATCACCACATTCAAACCCTTGTTTGTGTGACCCAATTAGGTTTAGTTCTATATGGTAATGGGATATGTCTTGATCTTTGTCATCGACATCATCGAAACTCCTTTCGATGGATTAGAACTCTTCTGATTCGAACAGCTAGAATGATCGATCATCTAAATCATTCTAATTGCTCCCAAAATACACTAATGACACCTAGCAGTATATGGTGGTAACCCATCAGAGCTGAATATGAACCTCTTGGTGCAGCTACCTATGTGATTATGTTCTTCTATCTTGAGCCCCGATCATATTAGGGTTAAGGTGAACTCATCAAACCCTAGTTTTTATCATATGATGTAATCATTCGATGCGAGTCTGATGTGAAAATCTAAATAAAATCTCTTTCTATTATTTCACTCTACCATGGCCATGGGCTTCTGGACTTGATTCTCATGATCATCATAGGGCTGCTCCTCTACCACCGAGGTAGATAGATTCCATCTTGATGCTATCTAGTTTCTACAATGAACATGCAATAGCCAACATACACCTCAGGGTTCCGTATGGCTAGGAGACCGAGTAATGGTGTAGTCAAACTATAACACCCTCAAGGTGAACTGCTGATGCACCTCAGGTCAAAGAACCAGACACACTACTGCAGCATCGAGTCAGTCATTGATGAGAAGGTAGACTCCCTAATGACTACTCGAGATGGTCACGCTTAGTGCCCTCATTCTCTAACGAGTACCTATACTCTCGCTTCGGTGTCTCCACACCATAGACTCAAGACTCATCTACTAAAGAGAAGTGATTGTACACCAACCTTCCAGATCAATCACCATCCTCGTGATGATCCTATGGTCGGGAGCATTTTATGAGTTAATAATGATTATTCATGTCTTAAATTTTCAACTCTTGAAAATATGAATTATCATTACCATTAACTCAAAGGATGTATCACAGACACTAAATGCACATATGTGATAGAAAATAATCTATTTTATTGATATTAGTCAAAATTATAATTTTGCCCCTAGAAGTGTATTATAAGTGTCAGCCAATTCTGGCTTCTAGGGCACATATATCTAACATTATCTTGGCCAAGATTTTACTATATTGAAATACAATGATACATTCTTCTCCAACTCTTAGAGTGGTCAATTTCATCTTGATCATACTTTGACTTCGTAAGTACTTGACTGTGCCTAGAAGCCTTCCATTATTGAATTAGAAATTCAGTTAGTCTTGTACCAAAGCATAGTGGGTTGTTTGCAAGTCACTGAGGTGATCTCAAGTTTAAGGGATACTTATATATATATATATATCCCATTAGAGACATTCTTGATAACAGAATGCTCTAGAGTTGATCACATTCAATGATGATGTACCCATACATCTCACCTGTATGCCATACCAGTGTCTCCATACTCCTTGGTTAAGAGGATAACCAATCTATGCAGCATATAGCGATCTATGCTCGATAGACACTATTGTTCTAATTAACAACCAATCATTTGGTCGTGAATAAATTTAAGGACTAATTGATAAATCTTCTCTTTATCGAAACTTAACAATCCTAAGGACTTCATCACAATAATGAAGTTCATTAGAAGATATAAACTTATGATGAAAAATATGCCAAAATATTTTTATTAATTAATAAATTAATTATAATTATAAAATAGCTCAACCATTAATAGGCTGATGATTGACTTTGGGATATAATTTTCAACACCTCGATCTAGACTTTCTTGTCGACGAGCTTGAGGATGAGTTCAGGCTCATCTATGCCCAGGAGAGGTTTGGAAGCATGGCTAAGCTTCACTCGACTTTTTTTTAGGTGCTGGCTTGTTGGATTCACCCGCTCATCACTCTCTTGCAGCTTCATCATCCTTTAATTTGAAGGTTTTCTCAGCTCAAGCATAACCTTCAGCCCACGCCAGCATATCAGCAAAATTTTTGGGATACTTTCTCTCCAGAGAGGATAGAAGATCATTCTTCTAAAGATCATCTTTCAAAGTGGCCATGACTATAGATTGGTCCAACTTCTAGACCTCTAGCACAGTAGTATTAAAGCGACTGACGTAAGCCTAGATGGACTCCCCTTTTTTCTACTTTATATTGATGAGGGAGTTCAATCCTCATCTTGGACGTCGGCTGCTTATGAAATGAGCCATAAACAAATAGCTCATTTGATCAAAAGAGAAGATCATACCTGACTTAAGGCTCAAGTATCAATTTCTTGCTACTTCCTTCAGGATAGATGAAAAAACTCGACATAGAATGACATTTGATGCACCATGGAGCAGCATCATCATTCGAAAGGCCTCAAGGTGATCGATCAGATTGAAAGTTCCATCGTAACTCTTGAATTGAGGGAGCTTGAAGTTTGGTAGGATGAGCTTCTACAAGATTCTGATGGAAAAGAGAGGATCGGTGCAGATGTCATCATGGTGGACCATGGTGGCATGGCAGAGCTTCTCAATCCGTCGATTCATATCCTAAAGCTTCTGATCGAGAATTTCATCTTAACCGTGGATCTTGGAGGGCTGTCGACTGTAGATAGAAAAAATCTCCTTTAGGAAAGAATCATGATTAGAGTAGGAGCTCCTTGCTCTCTACTTCCCCTTTTTGGGGGTAATGGATCTGGTGACCCAGGTAGCCCTTCTATACGTTGATTTTTGGAGTTCTAGTAGGGGTCTCTTTTGCTAGGCTACTATTGGGGGGTGTTGCATGGCCTACACCATTTCTATGAGGCCTCGAACTTGCTACATCAGTGGGTTGAATTACTTCGGATCTACTATGGTCGCTAGTGAAGGAGATTGTGGTACCAAAGATGGAGCTGGAATGGATGGATTTGGCTCAGATCTAGTGGTAGAGTAGTAGACCGCCAAGTGGTTGTCTTCTTTAGAGGCATTTCTAGAGTAAAAGAAGACTAAGTGGAAGTGGATTCAAAAGATTAGGAGAAAAAGACAGATAGGATCGACTGAGCACTCTTTTTATAACAAAACTTAGATTCCTTCCTCTAGCACCAATCCTATTGGTGTTGAAATCTATGAGGACGTTGGAGGTAGCTGGAGTTGGAAGGTAAGGCCACTAACTGGACCTGCAAAAAAAGTCCAAACTGAAGGTGGGTGTCACTAGTAGGACCCTTCGATGCTCAAGTCGGTTCTTTGGCCAATTGGAATGGAGTGCTAAGGAAATAGAGAAGCAGAGTAATGGGGAGAGAAGAGAGCTTAGAGAAAAATATATCTGGAGGGTTTTTTTTATAGATGGAGCATATAACAAACTGATGGTGACAGTCATAACTGTCTGGTAGTAGATCACTCAGGCCACATGAAGTTTGTTGTAGATAATGAGTTATCGTTTGTCGTGACTTATAGGTGGTGGAGATCCATTTATTAGAGTTCAGATATAGGTTAGAGACTTCAATATATGCGGTGGACTTATAACCGATCGAAGTCTATTGGGGCAATGCCTAGTGGCTTTAAGGAGTTTAGAAGCCTCAGGAGGGTTGTGTGCCGGCAGATGCCTTCTAGATTTAGATCTGAAGCACTATGCTAAATCCTTCGAGGAATAGTCATCATGAATCAGTGGCTTGACGAGATTCTTTTGGATGGCTCTAACTGATAGGCATAACACGGACTAAGTAGGTCCATGATTGGCTGGGAGAAGTTCATCCTAAAAGATATATTCAGATGGAAGGAAGTACGATGATAAGGAGTGCATCCAAAAGGAGTCTGCCTGCAAGGAGTTTGACTAAAAGGAGCACTATTAGGAAAGAGTTCATCTGGAAGGAGCTCATCCGAAAGGAGTTTGACTGAAAAGAATGATGCTGGAAGGAGCGCGATTGAATAAAGTATGACTTGAGAGGTTCAGCTAGAAAGAGCATGTTGTCCATAATATAGGACTTCAACTGTCTTTGAAACTCATCACCAATCAAGGTCGGATGGATTGAACTTTGGTCCTATCATTCATTGAGTTTAGTAGCAAGGTTAGTTAAATAATGTTTTCTTTTACTATTTAAGATCATCTAGTTGAGCTTCAATGTGCTTTCGACAAGTTTCATGATATGGACTTGTTGTTGGGAGGGTCGGTGAATTTCTTCAGAATTGGAGCTGATGGTTAAGGATTTCAGTGGGGATTATTTTATCCCTAATAGGAGGTATGTTTCAGCATGTGTACCAGTCCCACTAGAGGAGGAAGTATGTTGGGTGATATTAGCTTTTAAAAAAGATGTATTTTGGGTTGTAATGAACAACTGAGTCAGTTAAATTAGAAATTGGTATATATATGTATGTGTGTGTGTGTGTGCGCGTGCGCGTGCGCGCGTGTGTGTATTAGTTGTTTTATGAAGGCATGCAATAAAAAGATGGTTGATGACTAGAATGTATGTATGAAGTATGGTTTGTTATTGAAACTCTAAGTTTGTTTATATGATTTGATGAGTTATGAGTGGAGATTATGGTTTCTAGCAAGTCAAGAGGATTTAATTGAAATGCTTGTGATGAAATTAAATGGATGGTTCAACCTAATTAAGAGTAGGATATTTACTAATCTATAGTTCAGCTCAATGATGATTTTGAAATCCCCTTAACCTTTAGATGAGGGT
This sequence comes from Cocos nucifera, assembly GCA_006176705.1. NCBI lineage: Eukaryota > Viridiplantae > Streptophyta > Magnoliopsida > Arecales > Arecaceae > Cocos > Cocos nucifera. The sequence goes on from QRFJ01003318.1 coordinate 142,231, forward strand.
GGGGTGTGGCATCATCATCTGGATTTAGGGGTGAGGTATTACATGGTTGGTATCAAAGCAAAACTTTAGTAGTTTATAAAGATAAGCAAGGTTTAATTGATAATCGGAGCAAAAGTTAATAGTTTATTAAGATGAGCATAAGTGCAATTGGTGATATGAGTAAAGTTTTATAAGCAGTAGAAATGAGTAAAGGATTGTAGTTAGTAAGGATAAGAAATAGTTTGGGGTTAATAGAGACTAGTAAGGGTTTACGAGTGGTAGGGATGGACCTAAGCCAGAGCAAAGGTTTATGATAAATAGAGATGAGCTAAGACTAATGAATCAAGGTTTTAAAAGATTCTTTTCAGTAGCAATTATTTTAAGTTTATGTTTCAATATCGGGATGTTTCCTTTTGAGATTTATTTATCAAAAAGTTTATCATAAAGGAAAAAAAATTAATATTATCAATTGCATTTTGTAGGAAGATGGTTCAGACAAGGTCAAGGTTTGATGGAGATCAATTACTGGTAAAAGATAGTAGTCGAGGACGTGGCTTAGGTAAGAGTCCAGATCAAGGTTGGGGTTGAGCCAGAGGAGTTGATAGTGGGGGCCAAGTGTTAGATATATGTGCCCTAGAAGCTAGAATTGGCTGACACTTGTAATACACTTCTAGGGGCGAAATTGCAATTTTGACTAAAATCAATAAATGGGTTATTTTCTATCACATATGTGTATTTAGTGTCTGTGATACATCCTTTGAGTTAATGGTAATGATAATTCATATTTTCAAGAGTTGAAAATTTAAGACATGAATAATCATTATTAACTCATAAATTGCTCCTGACCATAGGATCATCACGAGGATGGTGATTGATCCGAAAGGTTGGTGTACAATCGCTTCTCTTTAGTAGATGAGTCTTGAGTCTATGGTGTGGAGACACCGGAGCGAGAGTACAGGTACTCGTTAGAGAACGAGGGCACTGAGCGTGACCACCTCGAGTAGTCATTAGGGAGTCTACCTTCTCGTCAATGACTGACTCGATGCTGCAGTAGTGTGTCTTGTTCTTTGACCTGAGATGCATCGGCAGTTCACCTTGAGGGTGTTATAGTTTGACTACACCATTACTCGATCTCCTAGCCACATGGTGAAGGGAAATCCTGATTTCCCGGTCCAGGTTCGTCCAGATCTGATTAGATCAAGAGATATATTTCAAAAATTTTCTCTTGATCTCAATCAGATCTTGATATGTTTCAGATCTGATTATTATTATTTTAATAAATAAAATAAAATAAGATAAATTAAATCAAATTTAATTTACCTGATTTGGGTAATCCTATTACCCTGTAGATGATCCTGATTGCAGCGGAAGGTTCTGGATCTTAGCCACGCAAGCGCCTGGCCTCTACCGGTATCCACTCGGGTTGGATCTGGAGATCCTCTTCTTCTCTATCACACCTCCAAAAATCAGATCTGGATCTGATCTGGAGGATCTTCAAAACTCTTTTGAAGATCTGCAGTCGTCCTTTTGCAGCAGCGCAGCCTTCTTGCTTTTGATCGCCTTTCCTTGATCTGAATCGCACCAACCTAAGTCCAAAACACCTTTTGGACGTGGAGAGCAAGGGGAGAAGAGAGCTATGGCATGGAGAAGGAGGGGAGAGGCAGCCTTGGGGCGTGGGGTCTAATAGCATTCACTTAGGAATTAGGGTTGGGCGCAGGGTCTTATTTATAGACCTCTTGTGATCCAACTCCTCTTCCTCTCAACCAATCACAACCCTTTGTGAAATCAGATCTAAATCTGATTGGTTGGAATAGAGACCCCTGGATTCCTCCTTAGAGGGTGCCTAAGACCAGTCAAACTGGATTCTTAGTAGAACTCTGATTGGAATCCAAAAGGGAGGTGGAGTCCTTGTCCAACAAGGACTCCTAGGCGCCTCCTACTTGGGCTCACGCCACCCTTGGCGTGCGCCCTTCTCCTTGCCAGGTTCTGGCAGGGGGACAGGCCCCCACCAGCTCTCCAATAGGTGCATGACATGTGTTCAAAAGTCAAAGGGTCAATGGTCAACGTTTGACCAGTCAAAGGTAGACTTTTGACCAAAGTCAAAGAACAAGAAATGGCAGGTGACCAAAAATGGCAGGTAATGTCTTACAAATAAGACAACCTATTCTGACTTGGACAACCTCCAGTCAGACCATATGAAGGCCTCTGATTGAGCACAAACTCCTTTGGCTCAGTCAGGACAACTTATTTATGATAGTAAAAGAAGAACGTTAGGTTCAATCGAGTGCTAGCACGATTTCCTTGAACCTAATTGAATCTCATTCAGATCAATTGAACTAGATCAGTTCAATTGATGATCACCAGATTCAAACCCTTGTTTGTGTGACCCAGTTAGGTTCAGTTCTGTATGGTAATGGGATATGTCATGATCTCTATCATCGACATCATCGAAACTCCTTTCGATGGATCAGAACTCTTCTGATTCGAACAGCTAGAATGATCGATCATCTAAATCATTCTAATTGCTCCCAAAATCCACCAGTGACACCTAGCAGTATATGGTGGCAACCCATCAGAGCTGAATGCGAACCTCTTGGTGCAGCTACCTGTGTGATTAAGTTCTTCTATCTTGAGCCCCGATCAGATTAGGGTTAAGGTGAACTCGTCAAACCCTAGTCTCTGTCATATGATGTAATCATTCGATTCGAGTCCAATGTGAAAATCTAAATAGAAACTCTTTCTATTATTTCACTCTACCATGGCCATGGATTTCTGGACTTGATTCTCATGATCATCATAGGGCTACTCCTCTACCACCGAGGTAGATAGATTCCATCTTGATGCAATCCAGTTCCTACAATGAACATGCTATAGCCAACATACACCTCAGGGTTCCATATGGCTAGGAGACCGAGTAATGGTGTAGTCAAACTATAACACCCTCAAGGTGAACTGCCGATGCATCTCAGGTCAAAGAACCAGACACACTACTGCAGCATCGAGTCAGTCATTGACGAGAAGGTAGACTTCCTAATGACTACTCGAGGTGGTCACGCTCAGTGCCCTCGTTCTCTAACGAGTACCTGTACTCTCGCTCCGGTGTCTCCACACCGTAGACTCAAGACTCATCTACTAAAGAGAAGCGATCGTACACCAACCTTCCGGATCAATCACCATCCTCGTGATGATCCTATGGTCGGGAGCTGTTTATGAGTTAATAATGATTATTCATGTCTTAAATTTTCAACTCTTGAAAATATGAATTATCATTACCATTAACTCAAAGGATGTATCACAGACACTAAATACACATGGTGTGATAGAAAATAACCCATTTCATTAATTATAGTCAAAATTACAATTTTGCCCCTAGAAGTGTATTACAAGTGTCAGCCAATTCTGGCTTCTAGGGCACATATATCTAACATATGGAACCCTGAGGTGTATGTTGGCTATGACATGTTCATTGTAGGAATTGGATTGCATCAAGATGGAATCTATCTACCTCGGTGGTAGAGGAGTAGCCCTATGATGATCATGAGAATCAAGTCCAAAAATCCATGGCCATGGTAGAGTGAAATAATAGAAAGAGTTTCTATTTAGATTTTCACATTGGACTCGAATCGAATGATTACATCATATGACAGAGACTAGGGTTTGACGAGTTCACCTTAACCCTAATCTGATCGGGGCTCAAGATAGAAGAACTGAATCACACAGGTAGCTGCACCAAGAGGTTCGCATTCAGCTCTGATGGGTTGCCACCATATACTGCTAGGTGTCACTGGTGGATTTTGGGAGCAATTAGAATGATTTAGATGATCGATCATTCTAGCTGTTCGAATCAGAAGAGTTCTGATCCATCGAAAGGAGTTTCGATGATGTCGATGATAGAGATCATGACATATCCCATTACCATACAGAACTGAACCTAACTGGGTCACACAAACAAGGGTTTGAATCTGGTGATCATCAATTGAACTGATCTAGTTCAATTGATCTGAATGAGATTCAATTAGGTTCAAGAAAATCGTGCTAGCACTCGATTGAACCTAACGTTCTTCTTTTGCTATCATAAATAAGTTGTCCTGTCTGAGCCAAAGGAGTTTGTGCTCAAACAGAGGCCTTCATATGGTCTGACTGGAGGTTGTCCAAGTCAGAAAAGGTTGTCTTATTTGTAAGACATTACCTGCCATTTTTGGTCACCTGCCATTTCTTGTTCTTTGACTTTGGTCAAAAGTCTACCTTTGACTGGTCAAACGTTGACCATTGACACTTTGACTTTTGAACCACATGTCATGCACCTATTGGAGAGCTGGTGGGGGCCTGTCCCCCTGCCAGAACCTGGCAAGGAGAAGGGCGCACGCCACCCTAGGCGTGTGCCCAAGTTGGAGGCGCCTAGGAGTCCTTGTTGGACAAGGACTCCATCTCCTTTTTGGATTCCAATTAGAGTTCTTCTAAGAACCAACTTTGACTGGTCTTAGGCACCCTCTAAGGAGGAATCCAGGGGACTCTATTCCCACCAATCAGATTTAGATCTGATTTCACAAAGGGTTGTGATTGGTTGGGAAGAAGAGGAGTTGGATCACAGCTAGTCTATAAATAAGACCCTGTATCCAACTCAGATTATGTATGAGATAATAGAGATATGATGAGATCATAGTTTCCCCATGCCCCAAGGCTACCTCTCCCTCCTTCACATCATAGTCTCTTCTCCCCTTGCTCTCCACGTCCAAAAGGAGTTTTGGACCTTGGTTGGTGCGATTCAGATCAAAGAAAGGCGATCAAAAATAAGAAGGCTGCGCTGCTGCAAAGGACGACTGCTCATCTTCAAAAGAGTTTTGAAGATCCTCCAGATCAGATCCAGATCTAATTTTTGGAGGTGTGATAGAGAAGAAGAGGATCTCTAGATCCAACCTGAGTGGATACCGGTAGAGGCCAGGCGCTTGCGTGGCTAAGATCCAGAACCTTCCGCTGCAAACAGGATCATCAACAGGGTAATAGGATTACCCAAATCAGGTAAATTAAATTTGATTTAATTTATCTTTTAATTTTATATTTATTTATTAAAATAATAAGAATTAGATCTAAAAACATATCAAGATCTGATTAGGATCAAGAGAAAAATTTTTGAAATATATCTCTTGATCTGATCAGATCTGAACGAACCTGGACCGGAAAATCAGGATTTTCCTTCAACTGGTATCAGAGCCATGGTTCTAAATTGTTTAGATCTGATTTTAAATTTATTTTAATTAAAAAATAATTGATTTCAGATGTCACATGAGATGTGATCAGATCTAAAATCAGAAAAAATTAAAATTAAATAATTTGGATCTAAGATTAGAAGATATGCATGACTAGTTCTAGAATAGAATAGTTCTATAGAATATTCTTGCATATTTTTGATTTAATCTGATTAAATCATATTTTAGATCTTTTATTTACTATTTTCTTGATATTATAAGTGTTATAATAACATCTTGAAAAAATAGCAAAATAAAAATTATTTAATTTTTGAATATCATATGAGATATGATTGATGCATGTCTAGACTAGTTGTAGAATAGTTCTACATAATTATCTAGATTAGAATTTATTTTGATTAGATCAATTTAAATCTAATTTTTTAGATTATTATGAGATAATTTAGATCTAAAAATATGCATGATTATGATACATGAGATGTATGCAAAATATGCCATGATTAGATCTACTTTATATATGAGATATATGATATAGATCTGATATTGTTTTGTAGTATTGAATGTTCCTGATTAAGGCATTCCTCTTGGCCGTCCGGTCATAAGAACGAAGAAGGGTTTAAAGGCCCTCTCTTTCCCATTCGATGGGGTGTTCTTATGATGTGTAGGGGTGCTGCGTGTTCGTCCTTAATCAGAAACCCAAAACTTACTTTCTGCAAAACCCTAGATCCTGAAACCCTAGGATTTATTGTGCATATTTTGTTTATGAACCCTACTTAATTAAGAATTAAGTTTATGGAATATTAATTAGATCTAAAATTGAGAATTTCAGATCTAAGACATATTCATAATACTGGGTTCGGGCTTGGGTAGCTCAATTAGGTCTAAGCGGTTGATCAAATCCGAATCAAGAGTTGGTTAGATGGGATCAACAATGCTTAAATTGACCAGCCTAATAGGATTAAGTCTGGGTCAAGATCGAGTCACGATCAAGCAAGACCTAATTAGGCTCAGAGGTTAGAGTCTGGATTGTAGGCTAACCCAATTGGTTCTGACTCAATAATTTGGTGTCTAAGGTAAGTTTGGCACAGACGACCGACTGGTTTTTAATTGGAAGCTACTCGACCTGAATGCGTTCTTGTACGAGTTAATGGCATATTCCTTCCACCGGTCTCACTTACCTGGCCATATCTGTTGACACAGTTCTGATCTGAGGTGGTCAATAATCCGAGCTAACCCATGCCACTAGGTTAGTCATAATTGTTATGACTAAGCCAAGTCTAGTTTAATGAGATCTGAATCAATTCTCCCTAAGAAAAGATTAAGTCTGAGGTCTTCCACCATTGTAGATGTGCGGGCCCTTCCCGGGGTTGATTGTTCTCGGCTGGATACAGTGGCTCAGTTGCACCGGGAAGACGCAACCATGTCTATTAGGCATTGGATGCTATGGGCTGGAGGATGAGTTGAGCTCAATATTTCGGATACGGTGAGAGACTCAATTAGGAACCCAGTCTATGCAAATGGTGGGTCTGACTTAACTAAGGAGTGGATCAATATTCCGGATACGGTGAGATTCATGAATTAGAGACCAAGTTTGGGTGCACCATGATTAGAGAATCATTGAACAAGAGTTGTTCACTCATTGGCTAACCCATCACCAATAACTGTTAGGTGAGGTGATGAGTCAAGTTGGTGAGACCGCACCACCCACTAGAAATCATTAATCGTGGAGATTTTCGCATCTCTACAGAGGGAGTGTAGGGATCCGAGAAAATAGTGGGAGCTAATTTGTTTAAAAATAAAATCCCTAAATAAATTGGTCAAGTCAAAATTACAGTATCTAACTAGAATCTTTGACTCTCTACAGGAATATGTCTGCGTCCAACCCATTGGCACATATCCTGGACACACATAGACTGACCGGACCCAATTATAAAGATTGGCTCAGGAACTACAAAATTGTTTTGGGTTTCGAGAAGTTAACCCATGTTTTGGACCAGGACCCTCCCACATTACCAGCCCGTCCATCTGTTGAACAGAGAGCATCTCTGGAAAAATGGATTGACGAAGATAATAAGGCCAGATATTACATGTTGGGCTCGATGTCTGATGAGCTCCAGCGCCAACATGAGGATATCGGGACTGCTCGCCAAATGTTGGCTCACCTGCAGGAGATGTTTGGTGAACAGAGTCGCGCAGCCAAATATCAAGTCACAAAATGACTTTTTAAGGCTAAGATGCGTGATGGGCAGTCAGTCCAAGATCACTGTCTGACAATGATCAAGGACATGGAAGAGCTTGAGAAGCTCGGTGTGAAGTTGGACTTGGACCTGCAGAACGATATCATTCTGCAATCCTTGACTGATGCATATGGGCAATTCATCATGAATTACCACATGCATAAACTTCAGAAATTCCTTGGCCGAGTTAATGAATATGCTGGTTACCGCTGAGCTTTCTATGAAAGGTTCTAAAGGCTCAGTTCTTGCTATGGAATGGACTTCTTCCAAAAGAAAGTCTTATGGAAAGAAAAAGAAGTCTGTGAAAAAGCAAAAGGTGGAAGGATCAAAGAAGAAGAAGGCAGAATCGAAGAAAAAGGCCGATGGCAAAGGAAAGTGTTTCCATTGCAACAGCGACGGCCATTGGAAGCGGAACTGCCCTACTTACCTGGCCACCCTGAAGAACAAGAAGGAAGGTCCTTCTGGAGGTATGCTCGTTATTGAGTCTAACCTTATGGTTTCTTCTGCATCCAGTTGGGTGCTTGACTCTGGTTCTAGTGCTCATCTGTGCACTTCTATGCAGGGTCTTGAGGATAGCAGGAGGCTGAGGGATGGAGACATGATCCTATGCATTGGTAATGGAGCAAGAGTTGCTGCAGTAGCCGTGGGAACATACCCTCTGCGATTACCATCTGGTTTAGACTTAGTTTTGAAAGACTGTTATTTTGTGCCTGCAGCTAGCAGGAATTTGATTTCTGTTTCATGCTTAGCACAAGAAGGTTATGTGATCACCTTCTTTAAGGACCATTGTAACATTCTTTATGAAAGAAATAAAATTGCAAATGGTTTCCTTATTAATGGTCTTTATCAGCTACATATTGATGTACCTGTTCTAACTATCGAGCAAAACGTGAATGCCAAACGACCTAGGGATAGTCCAAACGATAGATATCTATGGCACCTGAGATTAGGTCATATAGCAGAAGATAGGATCAACAAATTGGAGAAAAATGGGCTATTGAGTCCATTGACTTCCGAGTCATATCCAACTTGTGAATCCTGTCTTCAAGGCAAAATGACTAAACTCCCTTTTGTTGGACATGGGGAGAGGGCCACAGATCTCCTTGCCCTAGTACATACTGATGTGTGCGGCCCATTTGATGTGCCGGCTAGAGGCAATTTTGTCTACTTCATTACCTTTACCGATGATCTGTCTAGGTATGGGTATGTGTATCTTATGAGACACAAGTCTGAAGCCTTTGAAAAGTTCAAAGAATTCAGACATGAAGTAGAAAAACAAATAGGAAAACCCATTAAGGTTCTTCGATCAGATCGAGGAGGTGAATACCTTAGCAGGGAATTCCTAGACTATCTCAAGGATAATGGCATAGTCTCTCAATGGACTCCACCAGGAACACCTCAACTCAACGGGGTTTCAGAATGGAGAAATCGGACTCTATTAGATATGGTTCGATCCATGATGAGCTTCACAGACCTCCCTGATTTTCTTTGGGGACACTCATTGTTAACTTCAATCTATCTACTGAATAGGGTTCCCTCTAAAACCGTTCCTACCACACCGTATGAGATATGGCACGGTAAGAAACCAAGTCTGAGTCATCTCAGAATTTGGGGTTGTCCGGCTCATGTCAAAAGACAACAAGCGGACAAGTTAGAGTTTAGGTCCTTCAGAGCTCGATTCATAGGATATCCTAAAGAGTCATTAGGATACTATTTCTACATTCCAGAAGACCACAATGTGATTGTGAGTCGACATGCCATCTTTCTTGAAAAATAGTTTATTCAAGATAGCGGCATTGGAAGGCAGATCAAGCTTGATGAGAAAGTCTCACAAGCAGAACGAGCTAAGGACCAAGTGGAACCAAATCAGGTTGAGCCAATAAGAACACTACCTCCTCCACCTCGTAGATCGGAAAGAGTTTCCCGTCCCCCTGAAAGATACTTAGGTATTATTTCAGAGGATGTAGAGGAAATGTTCCTCGTAGGTAATGGTGCTCATGGTGATGATCCCAAAACCTACAATGAGGCGATATCAGATATCGACTCCGAGAAATGGCTAGAGGCAATGCAAGTCAGAAATTGACTCGATGCACTCAAACCAAGTCTGGACCTTGGTAGATCCACCAGAAGGTATAGTACCTATTGGGTGTAAATGGATCTTCAAGAGAAAGATTGGTGCAGATGGGAATGTGGAGACATTCAAGGCTAGACTTGGTGGCAAAAGGTTATAGTCAACGCGAAGGCATTGACTATCAGGATACCTTTTCCCAGTAGCTATGCTAAAATCCATCCGCACATTGCTTGCTGTTGCAGCCTATTTCGATTATGAAATATGGCAAATGGACGTGAAAACGGCATTCCTAAATGGATATCTTGAGGAAGATATCTATATGGAACAGCCGCTAGGTTTCACATCCAGTGATACTGATCACAAGGTTTGCAAGCTGCAAAGGTCCATATATGGACTTAAGCAAGCATCTCGGAGCTGGAACACTCGTTTCAATGATGTGATCAAAAAGTTTGGTTTCATCAAAAATGAAGAGGAACCATGTGTTTTCAAAAGGGTCAGTGGGAGCGCTGTTGTCTTCCTCGTATTGTACGTGGATGACATCCTCCTTATTGGGAATGATATTCCCATGTTGACATCAGTCAAGATGTGGTTGTCCAAGGAATTCTCCATGAAAGACCTAGGTGAAGCATTCCTTTATTCTAGGAATTAAGGTCTATAGGGATAGACCGAATAGGATGCTAGGACTTTCACAGAAGATGTACATAGAGGAAAGTACTAAAGAGGTTTAGTATGGAAAACTCTAAGAGGGGATTAATACCCTTCAGACATGGTATTCATCTTTCCAAGAAGATGTGCCCCAGCACACCTGAGGAAATAGAATGCATGAGCAAGATCCCTTATGCTTCTGCAATAGGGAGCCTCATGTATGCCATGCTATGTACACGACCTGATATAGCCCATGCTGTGAGTGTCACAAGCAGATATCAGTCAAATCCAGGTGAAGAACACTGGACTTCTGTGAAATGTATCCTTAAGTACTTGAGAAGAACTAAGGATATGATGCTGGTCTTTTGGTAACGGAGAACTCCTGGTCCAGGGATACACAGACTCGGACTTCATGTCCGATATAGATGATCGAAAGTCGACATCTGGCAGACTGTTTGTGCTGGAAGAGTTCCTAGCAAACGGTGATACCACCCCATCCACGATTACCTCAAAAAAGGGTTACGTCGAGGTCAAGAGAGTCAACTCCACAGATAATGTGGCAGACCCACTTACAAAGCCGTTGGGCCAGCAGAAGATTCGAAGCCCACCTTGAGAAGATGGGACTTAGACTTGTAGCCAATTGGCTTTAGGACAAGTGGGAGATTGTTAGATATATGTGCCCTAGAAGCCAGAATTGGCTGACACTTGTAATACACTTCTAGGGGCAAAATTATAATTTTGACTAAAATCAATAAATGGGTTATTTTCTATCACATATGTGTATTTAGTGTCTGTGATACATCCTTTGAGTTAATGGTAATGATAATTCATATTTTCAAGAGTTGAAAATTTAAGACATGAATAATCATTATTAACTCATAAATTGCTCCCGACCATAGGATCATCACGAGGATGGTGATTGATCCGGAAGGTTGGTGTACAATCGCTTCTCTTTAGTAGATGAGTCTTGAGTCTACGGTGTGGAGACACCGGAGCGAGAGTACAGGTACTCGTTAGAGAACGAGGGCACTGAGCGTGACCACCTCGAGTAGTCATTAGGGAGTCTACCTTCTCGTCAATGACTGACTCGATGCTGCAGTAGTGTGTCTGGTTCTTTGACCTGAGATGCATCGGCAGTTCACCTTGAGGGTGTTATAGTTTGACTACACCATTACTCGGTCTCCTAGCCATATGGAACCCTGAGGTGTATGTTGGCTATAGCATGTTCATTGTAGGAACTGGATTGCATCAAGATGGAATCTATCTACCTCGGTGGTAGAGGAGCAGCCCTATGATGATCATGAGAATCAAGTCCAGAAATCCATGGCCATGGTAGAGTGAAATAATAGAAAGAGTTTCTATTTAGATTTTCACATTGGACTCGAATCGAATGATTACATCATATGACAGAGACTAGGGTTTGACGAGTTCACCTTAACCCTAATCTGATCGGGGCTCAAGATAGAAGAACTGAATCACACAGGTAGCTGCACCAAGAGGTTCGCATTCAGCTCTGATGGGTTGCCACCATATACTGCTAGGTGTCACTGGTGGATTTTGGGAGCAATTAGAATGATTTAGATGATCGATCATTCTAGCTGTTCGAATCAGAAGAGTTCTGATCCATCGAAAGGAGTTTCGATGATGTCGATGATAGAGATCATGACATATCCCATTACCATACAGAACTGAACCTAACTGGGTCACACAAACAAGGGTTTGAATCTGGTGATCATCAATTGAACTGATCTAGTTCAATTGATCTGAATGAGATTCAATTAGGTTCAAGGAAATCGTGCTAGCACTCGATTGAACCTAACGTTCTTCTTTTGCTATCATAAATAAGTTGTCCTGTCTGAGCCAAAGGAGTTTGTGCTCAATCAGAGGCCTTCATATGGTCTGACTGGAGGTTGTCCAAGTCAGAAAAGGTTGTCTTATTTGTAAGACATTACCTGCCATTTTTGGTCACCTGCCATTTCTTGTTCTTTGACTTTGGTCAAAAGTCTACCTTTGACTGGTCAAACGTTGACCATTGACACTTTGACTTTTGAACACATGTCATGCACCTATTGGAGAGCTGGTGGGGGCCTGTCCCCCTGCCAGAACCTGGCAAGGAGAAGGGCGCACGCCACCCTAGGCGTGTGCCCAAGTTGGAGGCGCCTAGGAGTCCTTGTTGGACAAGGACTCCATCTCCTTTTTGGATTCCAATTAGAGTTCTTCTAAGAACCAACTTTGACTGGTCTTAGGCACCCTCTAAGGAGGAATCCAGGGGACTCTATTCCCACCAATCAGATTTAGATCTGATTTCACAAAGGGTTGTGATTGGTTGGGAAGAAGAAGAGTTGGATCACAGCTAGTCTATAAATAAGACCCTGTATCCAACTCAGATTATGTATGAGATAATAGAGATATGATGAGATCATAGTTTCCCCACGCCCCAAGGCTGCCTCTCCCCTCCTTCTCCATGCCATAGTCTCTTCTCCCCTTGCTCTCCACGTCCAAAAGGAGTTTTGGACCTTGGTTGGTGCGATTCAGATCAAAGAAAGGCGATCAAAAATAAGAAGGCTGCGCTGCTGCAAAGGACGACTGCTCATCTTCAAAAGAGTTTTGAAGATCCTCCAGATCAGATCCAGATCTAATTTTTGGAGGTGTGATAGAGAAGAAGAGGATCTCCAGATCCAACCTGAGTGGATACCGGTAGAGGCCAGGCGCTTGCGTGGCTAAGATCCAGAACCTTCCACTACAAATAGGATCATCAACAGGGTAATAGGATTACCCAAATCAGGTAAATTAAATTAAATTTAATTTATCTTTTAATTCTATTTTATTAAAATAATAAGAATTAGATCTGAAACATATTAAGATCTTATTGGGATCAAGAGAAAAATTTTTGAAATATATCTCTTGATCTGATCAGATCTGAACGAACCTGGATCGGAAAATCAGGATTTCCCTTCACCAAAGTCACAGAGTATTATCCAATACTTTACCTATTGCTCTAAAAGGGGAAGAGAGACTTTACAATTGCAAGAGAATGTTTCTAAGCCTGCACCTAATACTCCAGCATCTATACCTTTATTTCAAATGCAAGGTACCTACTATTGTATTGCAGGAAAGTTGTAGGTATAATTACTCAGGCAGTTAACTACTGCATAGTAGCTTCTGTTTGTGAATTTTCAATCTCAAGATACAAATATTGGAAAGAAGTTGTAAGAGAGCTAGAAAGTCTGGAGGCAATGGAATTTCCTAGAGTGATCTTAAGAGGAGTGCTAATCCAGTTGCCACTTCATTTAATTAGATTCCCTAATGTATACTAATTATGGGAAAGTTTCACTCGAGAGAGTGTAAAAAGAGGTTTTAGAGGATGTTTTCCAGTGTAGACAGATAGGATCATCAAGAAAAGAAATTGTCCAAATAAAGCTTCCAATTAAAAGGTTCCCATCAAAGTCTAACGTTTCAATTATTGATGTTGCAAGCAAGAAAAATGAGGACTAGTCCTAATGATCAAGATAGGTCTGAAAGTAAGAAGAGTAAGCAGGTGATGTGAGTTCCCTTAAGGTGAAAGACAATAGGTATGACTTAAATATTTTAATTTGAATTTGCTTACTTAAGTTGGAGGATAAGGATTGGAGGGCAATCAAAATTTAATTGAGGTGGAATTTCTTATGATTGTTATGAATTGTTAGTAACTTTATATCTTGATAAATTGAGTAACTCTATATCTTGATAAATTGAGTATTTGGCTAATGAGCATGTTTATAGTGTTGATAGCTTTTGAAATAAGTGAAGTACGTGTATTCTTTGTGAAATATGTATTGATATGATTTAATGAATATGGGTGAATAGAAAATTAGATGATAATTGTTAAAGAGTATGACGTGTTGAAAATTTCAAAATTTCCATGTTCATAATTTAAAGTTTTAAGTTAAGAGAAGATAAGATGAATTCAGATATTAAGATATTGTGGGACTTGTGTAATGTGAGTATTAATTAATAAATTATTTATGTTGTTAAGAATGATTCTATAGCAATAATTAATTTAGACATTTGATATGTAAATTTTGAGGATATGAAGTACTATAAGTATTTATTTTAAAGAGCAAGATTAAAATATAATACTGTAAGTGCAGAGCTTCAGTAGTTAAGGTGGGTTTATGAAAAAATAAGTGATATGAATAAAAGAAGTCTTGATCAATGTTCTGTATTGGGGAAGCAAGTGAAAAGATTAAGAGAAGGATTTCCTTCAGACACAGGATCTTTTTCTAGAGAAAATTGAAGTTAAGAGGAAAGGAGGAGTCAACAAAGGTATGTTTCAGTATTATTTGAAATAAGTTTATAAATATTTGATGAGTGAGAATATTCTGATTTGAATTTCTTTGAGCACTAATTTATGTTGAAAATTCAAGGTAATTTTCATGTACGTGAGAAATAGTATAGCTATGCATGTTGTTATGAAGGATTGGAATTATTTCAAAGAAGGATTAGAATCGTGATATTTAATATTTTGATTGAACATCAATGATTCAAATAATAGAATTGAAGGTTCTTTGAGAAGTAGTATGATTGGTAGCAAACTTTAAAAAGTTAAATAGCTCATGAAGTATTTAAGTAAAGATGTGATATGGGATATGTAAGAATCAAATAAATCATTCTTTGAATGAAGGTCATGATATTATGGTAAAGAAGAAAACTAAAGTTATGCATGTAAGACTTGCAAGTATGATAAGTTAAATTAAGGAGTGGGGTTAGAATTTAGAAGAATGAATGTTAAAGTAATCAAGATGATTTAAAATTCGAAGAGAACTTAGAGCTTGAAAGTATAAATTTTGATGGACAGAAATTTATTTTAAGGGGGGAAGGAATGTAACATCTTTGAATTAGCAAAATTGTGAAATTAAAAGATTTATGTTTTGTGTATGTGTGGCATAGTGAATTTAATTTATGGTATCTTTGAGCCATTTGAGTACAAATTATGATTATCTACCAATGTGCAATTCCTGAATAATTTTCTAAGGCTTGAAAGCTAGCACTTGTATGGACAGGCTATACAAAATATGAATTTTCTTGAAAATAAAAATTAGGCGGTAGTTGATCCTTTAGGTGTTGGTGAGCTGCAAAATGATTTTTAATGAATTATGTAGATCCTTTAACCTATTCGTTCTGAAGCAAGAATGTTTTAAAAGTACCGAGTTTGAGGAAATTTGAGCTAGAACCCAATTTTGGAAACTTACTCTTAAGAATTTTAATTTTTCTGATATTTTTATTGATTCCAAATAGGGGGGTGTTCCTTATTTACATTTATGTTTTAAAATTAATGATATTAACTTGAAAAACGAAATGTAAATAAGTAGAGTATCAGGCAAGCCACTTTCTGAGTAAAGCTGTGAAGAGAGTATCAAAATAAAAGTTTTTGAAACTTAGGATTTGAGAAGTCTCAGCTTGACCTTGAATGACTCGAGTTTCAGACGACAGAAATCAAGTTTCTATTTTTCTACGAGCGAGATGTCTCAATTCAGAATTGAGAGGTCTTGATTGTGTTGAGATGTCTCGACCTGAAAGCGAGATGTCTTAGTTTATGAAAAATTTTTAGGAGTAGTTATTAACCGACAATGTTTTAAGTTGTGAATTCTAAATGGGATGATAGAGTAGCTTGAGGTCATAAAGGAAATCATCTGAGCAACACCTGTTTAGCTGGAAATTGGATGGATTCTTATTGAATTGATACCTAGCAACCTCTCTTTAGTTTAGTCTTTTCCAAGATAATGAGGCTACTGATTCTTTTATTTCTATTTAAAGCATTAATTCTTTAGAAAGGATAAAGGAGAGAAGGAAGGCCGGAGGAGGTCCAGATCTCAGTTAGAAATCAAAAAGGATTTAGTTAGGAAGAGATAATTTAGTAGTGAGTTGGATTGAAGGAGAAAAGTTGCTGAATTGGGAAGAAGAAGCTTGTATTGCTGACAGTAGGATTTTAAGCTATTAAAGGTAAGAATCCTAAGCCCTAAGTTAGATTTAAATTAATCTTTGAAGTGTTATAAGCAGATAGGAGGTCATGGTAAAGCAAGTTATACGATGTAAATATGAATTAAGGATGAATTGCTACTGTTTATCTTGATGGAAGTTATTTAAATAGTCTTAACAAATTGTTGAACGTTATTGACTGATTTGGAAAATAGTTGTGTGAATGAAAATATAGTTGAATCACTGAAAATTCCTAAATTATGTTGAAGGTTAACAAAACCTAAGCTAAAGCAAGTAGGATAGGATTAAAATAAGTGATGGAAAGGCTAAAGAGTCAGCCTAAAAATAAAGTATATGCTCCTATATTTTTGTAGCATGATGGATTGTATTAATCATTATATATTAATATTATAGAAAGAGAGAAGGTTCCCAGGGAGTGCTTTGAGGAAACCTGATATCAAAGTTGAATAGTAGCTAGTAGCCTATTAAGGCGAGTGGGTTTCCATATCTAGCTTTGGTGTTTTACTTATTATATTTTGTTATAAAAATAACTTACTTCGGAAAGTAGTTAACTTTGGTATCCTTCAGCTTATATATATACTTGTGCAAATATGAAAGAAGGGATTGAAATTGTTGGCTTTTACTATTTAGCTTTGGAGAATTTTAGCTTGCTTTGTTTTTGGAAAAGATTACCTATAGGAGTGATCAACCTATTTGCATGAGCTTTGAGGAAATTGTTGGCTTTTACTATTCAGCTTTTACTATTGCATGAGCATTTGCATTGGCATGAGCTGGCACCTCCATAGTTTGCATTTATGAATGCCCTATGGGGATTGGCAGTATATCAAAATGCCTAATGGGGCTTGGCAACGTATCGGAATGCTCAGTAGGGCTCATTTACATTATATGGCATCACGACATCCTACTTATCCACTATTTTGGAAGGAGTGCTCTAGGATTCAATCAATGATAGCTGAGGAAGAAGCATGCATTGGCATAGCATGGTTTGGTATTTTTCTTAACCCAGTAGGGTATATTTCAGCTTTGTAAAGCTTCAAAAAGTAGTTCTTACATATCAATTTTTATTGTGTATATTTCAGCTTTATGAAGCTCCAAAAAGCAATTCTTATATATCAGTTTTTATTGTGTATATTTCAGCTTTGTGGAGCTCCAAAAAATAGTTCTTACATTTTAGTTTTATTGTTACATTAAATTACAAGTTAAGAATTCTTGGTTTTTTATTATTAGATTGTTTATCCACTCACTGAGACTTCTCCAAGTCTAACCTCTCTTTTCATTTGCAATTTTGAGAGTAGCTGGTTTTGGAGGCATGTTTCAGCATGTGTTCCAATCCCTTTAAAGGTGGAAGTATGTTGGGTGATATTAGCTTGTAAAAAAGTTGTATTTTGGGTTGTAATGTATAGCTGAGTTAGTTAAATCAGAAACTGGTATATATATACGTGTATTAGTTGTTTTAAAAAGGCATGTAATAAAAAGATGGTTGATGACTAGAATGTATGTATGAAGTATGGTTTGTTATTGAAACTTTGAGTTTGTTTATATGATTTGATGAGTTATGAGTAGAGATTATGGTTTCTAGCAAGTCAAGAGGATTTAATTAAAATGCTTGTGATGAAAATGAATGGATGGTTCAACCTAATTAAAAGCAGGATATTAACTAATGTGTAGTTTAGCTCAATGATGATTTAGAAATTCTCTTAACTTTTAGATAAGGGTTGGGTATGGCACCATCACTCAGATTTAGGGGTGGGGTGTTACAGTTGGTCAAGAAAAAGCTTTGAAAAATTTTATGTTCTTTACTCAACCATTCTATCGGATAGCATTAATATCCCAATGATATGCTTTGACCAATAATTTTCTAGGTAGATATCATTTACTTCTAAAATTGTTAAATAAATACTCATGTCAAAGAAAGTCGGTATTATATATCAATATTTTTTTTACTCAAAGATAAGTAAAGTTCAAGTTGGGAGATATGATGAATATATTAAATATAATATAAAAAGTATTAAAACCTATACTATTTAATCTTTTTTATTTTGTATTTGATACTTTTTATGATCTTTTTTATGAATAATTAATTATGAAGTCTTAATCATAAACTAACCAAAAATGGTCCTCCAACACATGCCGATGAAGCTTGATTCTAAATTCAAGCTCATCACGAGCACGACATGCAAAGATACATGGGTGCAAGCATGTGGAAAAAAAGAAAATGCATGTGAAAATAATTTTAAAAGAAATACCTTTTTGTATTTTTTTTCTATAAAAAAAAGGAGCATTTAATTGGGCATTTATGGCAAAGGGAAGGGTTTGGATGGCAGGCTTCACTTTGGGAGAAAGAAAAAAGATGTGGCTTTCATGCATTGGAAGGGAGCGGGTCTTTGTCTTTACATGGCTCGCATGGATGCTGAGCACAAGTGGAGAGGAAATGGGTCTTCATGCTAGGAGCTGATGTGGCCTTATGCATGGTCATGGGTGCGTGAGCACAGGAAGGCAGCCATATGCACATTGGTGCATGGGAGTAAAATACGGAAGGCCACGTGAAAAGAAAAATAATTTTTAGAAATTTTTTAGAGAGAGAATTTAGATTGCATAGCAACTCTCCTTCTTGTCTTATCTTTCTTTCCCTTCTTCTCATCCATCCAAACCTCTTTATTATTTAATCTCATCCATCTATCTTTTAACCCTTATTTCCTTCATTAGTCCCACATCTAAAAAGTACAAAAGTCTTCTTCCTCCTGATGCCTATAAATAAAGTCCAGTGCCATTATCTTGAGATATCGCTCTTCGCACCATAATTTTTATAGGAGCTCATGTGACAGGCAAGAATATCTATACATAAAATTTTTATCTATCATTTTTTAACTTTCTTCCACCCTTTCAACATACGAGAAAAAGAGTTAGCTAGAGAAAGGTCAGCCAGGAGAGGTTTAATTAATTAATTAATTAATTTGTTTGTTTGAACTCCAAGTCCTGTTAATGGCTTAGGAGTTAAAAATCTTCTCTTTATATTAGAAACTTTTATCAGCAATAAAAATTAGTTTCTTTTTCATCAATTTATTTTTTTAGCAAATAAAATAGTTTAAGTTCCTATATTTAATTCTTGTAATTTTTAATTTCAGTACTAGGATAGTTTATTTCTATAATTCTTTAATTTTTATGATTTAAATTTCAGTAAGTAGTATAAAATTTAATTTCAAATAATTTTAAAGCTTCAATTTAAATCATGTCTAGCTAAACAATCCTCTAAGATTGACGATGAAGCTAAACCATGATTAGAAGCTTTTTCTTAAAATTTTTTCTTGATTTTTAATTTTTTAGAGTTCTTCTTCCTTCAAGCTTCTCGCCAAGAGACTTGATAGACTATCATTGGATTTCAGTCCCTTTATAGTTCATGCTTGATTCGGTGCAGGAAGTATAATAGGTAGAAGGCGTTTAATCTTTTTAAATCCTTTTCTCTTATTCCTTGTAAAAAACTTTGATGGATTATTGTTGGATCAGAGCCTCTTCATAATCTATCCTTGGATAACACAAGTGAAGTAATTGAAAGGATAGTTCTTTGGTTAGGGTGAATGCTAGTCCATGCATTACACCTTAATCAAGGGACATCATAAGAAAAATCTTAGAAAAGCTCTCTAAGTCATTGATCTAGTAGATTCAAAAGCCCTAGATCTTTAGATTATTATTTTTTATAATTAATTTACTATTTAGTAGTAAGTAACAAATAATCCTCCAAACTCTTTGTTAAAGCTCATCTGAGCAAGGATTTGAACATAATTCAAACATAATTTCTCATAAAATTTATTCGTACTCATCGAACATACTACTTTGCACACCGTGCGCTTGTGATTAATTTTAAGAGATATCACTGATCCAATCAAAATTGAAATTCAAGTCTAATTGAAGAAAATTCTAGGATTTACATGCATCTATTTTAAAATTTTTTCAGAATAAAACACAGTGGAAGCAATAGAATAATCAAAATAATCTATAAAATATGTAACTAACCCCTAGATCTAGGATCTTATGACATGATTTATGCAAGTATTAAATCTAAAAACTAAACATCAAATAGAAAGAAGGATGTTGATCATATCAACATCAAACAGATCTAGATCTAATTTAGATATCTATTGAGATCGAATCTCAATACCTTATCATGGATCGTGAACTCTGCTTGTTGATACGAGGCTGAGATCATCGCTTTGAGCTGCATAGATGTCTGGCCTCTATGGGTAGTCCACAAAAAGCCTCGAATCCAATCAAAAGTATAGAAACTAGAAATCAACTGGATGTACTAGCATCTTACTGATCCTTCTTCAATGGTTGATCATAAATCTCTTTCTTCGACTTGCTTGGACCTTTTAAGGATCAAAGAACACTCAGTGGAGGACTAGAGAGAGATCTTTCTTCCTTACTTTTCTCTTAAAAGATTTGTGGAAGAAGATGTAAGAAAAAACCTACAGAAGATCCTTCTTCACTCTTTCTTTTCTCTCACTAGGATACTTAAACTTTTGTCCTTACAAAAGCCCATGCCCATGACCCTCCTATACCCAAGAATCCCATGCCCAAGCCCACTCTTTCTAATGAATTATCTATAGAAATTTCATGCCTAAACTCCTCTTAAATATAGAGATATAAGAGAGTCCTTGTTGAAGGGAAAATTCTGTTTCTCGGATTAGGTTCGTTCAGATCTGATTTGATCAATAGGGATATTTCAAAAATTTTTCTCTTAGATCCAAATTAGATCTGAGACCTTTTAGATCTGATTTTATTAATCTATTAAAATAAAATAAATTAAATTAAATTAAATCTAATTTAATTATACCTTTATATTGGGTAATCCTACTACCCTATGATGATCCTGATGTTTGCTTGAGATTCTGGATGTAACCACGCAAGCGCCTAGCCTCTACCGATATCCACTCAAGCTAGATCTAGAGATCTTCTCCTTCTCAATCTGTACTCCAAAGATCAGATCTAGATCTGATCTTGAAGATCTTCAAAATACCTTTTGAAGATCGGGTGTTGTCTCTTGCAGTAGTGTTGTCTTCTTGCTTTCTTGTCGCCTTTATCATACTTAGATCGCATCAAACTAAAGCCCAAAACCTTTTGGGCATGGAGAGGAGAGAGAGTATTAGAGGGTGGCATGGAGAAAAAGGGAGAGGGGCTATGTGGCATGGGCAAAGCACAAAGCTCTAAATCTTAGGCGTAGACAGGATTTATATAGACCCTGCTATGCCATGCAGTGCCACATCATCCTGACCAATCATGGCTCTTTGGGCAATCAGATCTAAATCTAATTGGTAGGATGACATCATCTGATCCAATCAGATTAGAGTCCCTCACAAATCTCCTTAGGTGGTGCCAACACTGATCAAAGATGAGTCTTTGGCGCCACCGTAGTTGAATGCATCAAGCAACTAGAGTCCCATCTGCATGGAACTCCAATGGGTCAATGATCTCTCCTATGGGTGCATGACATATAGGCAGATGTCTAAGTATCAAAGGTCAACGTTTGACCAAAGTCAAAGAACAAGATTTAGCAAGTGATGGAAAATGGTAGGTGTTGTCTCAAATTTATCTCATAAATTAAGACAATCCTTTTTTAATCTGGACAAGCTCCAGTCAGATCAAGTAAAGGTTTTTAAGTGAGTCTAAACATATTTGGCTCAGTCAAGATAACTTTTAATGATTGTTAAAGAAGAATATTAGGCTCAATCATGCACGATTTTCTTGAACCTAATTGAATCTTATACAAATCAATTAAACTGGATTAGTCCAATTGATGATATCCAGATCCAAACTTTTATTTGTGTGATCCAATTAGATTCAGTTCTATATAATAATCGGATATGTCATGATCTCCATCATCGACATCATCGAAACATCTTTCGATGGATCAGAATTTTTTTGATTTAGACAACTAGTATGATCGATCATCCAAAACATTCTAATTGCTTCCAAAATCCATCAGTGATACCTAGCAGTATATAATGGCAACCCATCAAAACTAAAAATGAACCTCTTGGTGCAGTTACCTATGTGATCAAGTTTCTCTATCTTGAGCCCCGATCAGATTAGGATTAAGGTAATCTCGTCAAATCCTAATTTCCATCATTTGAATTAATCATTCGATATAAGTCCAATGTGAAAACCCTAATAGAAGCTCTTTCTATTATTTCACTTTGCCATGGCCATGGGCTTATGGACTTAGTTCTCATGATCATCATAGGGCTTCTCCTCTTCTATCAAGGTAGATAGATCTCCTATTGGTGCAATCTAATTCCTACAATGAACATGCTATAGCTAACATACACCTTAGGGTTCCGAATGGCTAGGAGATCAAGTTATGGTTTAGTAAAACTATAATACCCTCAAGATGAACTATTGATGCATCTCAGATCAAAGAATTAGACACACCACTATAGCTTCGAGCCAGTCATCGATGAGAAGATGTACTTTCTCATGACTGCTCAAGGTGGTCATGCTCAGTACCCTCATTCTCTAATGAGTACCTATACTCTCGCTTCGATGTCTCTACACCATAGACTCAAGACTCATCTATCCTAAAGAAGCAATCGTACACCAACTTTTCTAATCATTCACCATCCTCATGATGATCCTACGTTCGGAAGCATTTTATGAGTTAATAATGAAAATTCATGTCTTAAATTTTCAACTCTTGAAAATATGAACTATCATTACCATTAACTCAAGGGATATATCATAGATATTTTCAAACACACACTGTGATAGAAAATAATCCATTTTATTATTTATAGTTAAAATTATAATTTTGCCCTTAGATGTTTATTACAAGTGTTAGCCAATTCTGGCTTCTAGGACACATATATCTAACAAACTCTCACTTGACCTAAAGCCAATTAGCTATAAATCTAAGTTCCATCTTCTTAAGATGGGTTTCAATCTTCTACTGGTCCAATGGCTTTATGAGTTGGTCTGCCGCATTATTTGTAGAGTCAACTCTCTTGACCTCGACGTAACCTTTCTTGAGGTAATCGTAGATGAGGTGGTATCACCACTCGATGTGCATTGATTTCTAATGAGAACTTGGCTCTTAAGCAAGGGCTATGGTGCCATTGTTGTCATAGTACAGAGGAATGGCATCCGATGGCATCACTTCAATCTCTATAGTGAATTTCTTGTACCAAAATGCCTCCTTCACAGCTTTCGATGCAGCGATGTACTCTGCTTCCATGGTAGAATCTGCTATCATGATCTGCTTGAAACTCTTCTAACTGATAGTACCACCATTACACACAAATAGACTCCCAGATGTCGACTTTCGATCATCTATATCAGACATAAAATTTGAGTCTATATATCCCTAGACTTGGAGTTCTTCATTACCAAAAACCAATAACATATCCTTAGTTCTTCTCATGTACTTAAGGATACATTTCACAGAAGTCCAATGTTCTTCACCTGGATTCGATTGATATCTGCTCGTGACACTCACAACATAGGCTATATCAGGTCATGTACATAACATGGCATACATGAGGCTCCTTATTGCTGAACCATAAGGGATTTTGCCGATGCAATCAGTCTCCTCTGGTGTGTTGAGACACATTTTCTTGAAGAGATGAATGCCACGTCTGAAGGATACTAATCTCCTCTTGGAGTTTTCCATGCTAAACCTCTTTAGCACTTCTTCTATGTACATCTTCTGTGAAAGACCTAGCATCCTATACGATCTATCTCTATAGACCTTGATTCCTAAAATGAAGGATGGTTCTTCTAGATCTTTTATAGAGAATTCTTTAGATAACTATATTTTAACTATGGTCAACATAGGAATATTATTCCTAATAAGAAGGATATCATCCACGTACAGTACAAGGAAAATAATAGCACTCTCACTGATCTTTTTGAAAATACATAGTTCCTCCTCACTTTTGATGAAACCAAATAATTTGATTACATCACTAAATCGAGTATTCCAGCTTCGAGATGCTTGCTTAAGTCCATATATGAACGTTTGCAGCTTACACACTTTGTGATTAGTATCACTGAATGTGAAACCTAGCGGTTGTTCCGTATAGATATCTTTCTCAAGATATCCATTTAAGAATATTATTTTCACGTCCATTTGCCATATTTCATAATCAAAATAGGTTGCAATAGCAAGCAATGTGTGGATGAATTTTAGCATAGCTACTGGCGAAAAGGTATCTTAATAATCAATGCCTTCGCGCTGACTATAACCTTTTGCCACTAATCTAGCTTTGAATATCTCCATAATCCCATCTGTACCAATCTTTCTCTTGTAGATTCATTTACACCCAATAGGTACTATACCTTCTAGTGGATCTACCAAGATCCAAACTTGGTATGAGTGCATCGAGTCAATTTCTTACTTCATTGCCTCTAATTATTTCTCGAAGTTGATATCCGATATCACCTTGTCATAGGTTTTGGGATCATCACCATGAACCCCATTACCTACAAGAAATATTTTCTCTATTTCCTCCAAAATAGTACCTAAGTACCTCTTAGGGGGATGGAAAATTCTTTTTGATATATGAGGTGGAGGAGGTAGTGATTGTATTGGCTCAACTTGATTTGGTTCCATAGGGTCCTTAGCTAGTTGCTTTTGTGAGACTTTCTCCTCGAGCTTGATCTGCTTTCCAATGCCGCTATCTTGAATAAACTATTTTTCAAGAAAGATGACTTGTCGACTCACAATCACATTTTGATCTTCTAAAATATAGAAATAATATCCTAATGACTCTTTAGGATATCCTATAAATTGAGCTCTAAAGGATCTAAAGTCTAACTTGTTCGCTTGTTGTCTTTTGACGTGAGTTAGAAAATTCCAAATTCTGAGATGACTCAGACTTGATTTCTTACCATGCCATATCTCATACGGTGTGGTAGGAATGGTTTTAGAGGAAACCCTATTCAGTATATATATAGTAGTTAATAAACTGTCCCCAAAAAAAATTAAGAAGGTTTATGAAGCTCATCATGGATCGGACCATATCTAATAGGATCCGATTCCTCTATTCTGAAATCTCGTTGAGTTAAGATGTTCTAGGTGGAGTCCATTCAGAGATTATGCCATTTTGCTTGAGATAATCCAAAAATTTTTGACTAAGGTATTCACCTCCTTGATCTGATCGAAGAATCTTAATGGATTTTTCAGTTTGCTTTTCGACTTCATGTCTGAATTTCTTAAACTTTTTAAAAGCTTCACACTTGTGTCTCATAAGATACATGTACCCATATCGAGATAAATCATTGGTAAAGGTTATGACGTAGACAAAGTTGCCTCTAGCCAGTACATCAAATGGACCGCACACATCAGTATGTACTAGGGCAAGTAGATTCATGGCTCTTTTCCCATGTCCTATAAAAGAAAGCTTAGTCATTTTGCCACGAAGACAAGATTCATAAATTGAACATGACTCGAAAGTCGATGGACTCAATAGCTCAGTTTTCTATAATTTGTTGACCCTATCTTCTGCTATATGACCTAGTCTTAGGTGCCATAGATACCTATCGTTTGGACTATCCCTAGGTCATTTTGATCTTATGACATTCACATTTTGCTCGATGTTAAAGATAGATCCATCAATATATAACTGATAGAGACCATTAATAAGAAAACCACTTATAATTTTATTTCTTTCATAGAGAATATTACAACAGTCCTTAAGAAAACAAATTACATAGCCTTCTTGTGCTAAACATGAAACAAAAATCAAATTCCTGCTTACGGCAGGCACATAATAACAATTCCTAAGTACTAAAACTAAGTCAGATGGTAGTCGAAGAGGATAGCTCCCACGGCCATAGCAGCAACTCTTACTCCATTTTCGATGCATAGGATCATCTCACCATCTTTCAACCTCCTGCTATCCTCAAGACCCTATATGGAAGTGCACAAATGAGCACTAGAACCAAAGTCAAGCATCCAACTAGATGCAGAAGAAATCGTAAGGTTAGATTCAATAATGAGCATACCTCCAGAAGGACCTATCTCTTTCTTATTCTTCAAGGTAGCCAGGTATATAGGATAGTTCCACTTCCAATGATTGTCAGTATTACCAAAGAAACACTTTCCTTTGTCAGCGCCATTCTTCTTCAGCTCTATCTTTTTTTCTTTCTATCTTCCACCTTTTGCCTTTTCATAGACTTCTTCTTCTTTCCAAAAGACTTTCTCTTGGAAGAAGTCCATTCCATAGCAAACACTGAGCTTTTAGAACCTTTCATAGAAAGCTTAGCAGTAACCAGCATGTTCATAAGTTCGGCCAGAGTACTCTGAAGTTTATGCATATGGTAGTTCATGATAAACTATCCATATGCATGAGTCAAGGATTACAGAATTATGTCATTCTACAGATCCTAATCTAACTTTATTCCAAGCTTCTCATGCTCTTTCAAGTCCTTGATCATCATCAGACAATGATCTTAGACTGACTGTCCATCACATATTTTAGCTTTAAAAAGTCATTTAGTGATCTGATATTTGCCTGCATGACTCTATTCACCAAAAAACTCTTGCAGGTGAGCCAACACTTGGTGGATAGTCTTGATATCTTCATGTTGGCACTGAAGCTCATCAAACATCGAGCCCAACATGTAGTATCTAACCTTATTATCTTCATCCATCCATTTGTCAAGAGATACTCTCTGTTCAGCAGATGGATGAGCTAGTAAAGTGGGAGGATTCTGATCTAATACATGAGTTAACATCTCAAAGCCCAAAATGATTTTGAAGTTCTGAAGCCAATCCTTATAAATGGGTCTAGTCAGTCTATGGGTGTCCAGGATACTGGCTAGTGGATTGGATGTAGATATTTTCCTATAGAGAGTCAAAGTTTCTAGTCAGATTTTATAATTAAGCCGTAAACAATTTATTTGAAAATTTAATTTTTAAATAAATTAGCTCCCATAATTTTCTTGGATCTCTACCTCTCTATGTAGAGATGCAAAAATCTTCATGATTAATGACTTCTAGTAGGTGGTGCAGTCCCACCAACTGACTCATCTCCTTACCTAATAGTTATTGGTGATGCGTTAGCCAATGAGTGAACAACTCTTGTTCAATGATTCTCTAATCATGGTACACCCATGCTTGGTCTCTAATTCATGAAACTCACCATGTTCGAAATATTGATTCACTCCTTAGTTAAGTCAGACCCACCATTTGCACAAAATAGATTCCTAATTGGATCTCTCATCATGTTCGGAATATTGAGCCCAATCCATCCTCCAGCCCGTAGCATCCAATGCCTAATAGATATGATTGCGTCTTTTCAGTGCAACTGAACCACTATGACCAGTGGAGAACAATCAATCCCAGGATGGGCTCGCATATCTACAATGGTGGAAGACCTTAGACTTAATCTTTTCTTAGGAAGATTTGATTTAGGTCTCTTTAAACTTGACTTGACATAGCCAAAATCATTATGACTAACCTAATGGCATGGGTTAGCTTGGATTATTAGCCACCTCAGATCAGGACTGAGCCAATAAATATGGTCAGATAAGTGAGACCGGTGGAAGGGATATGCCATTAACTTGAAAAGAACGCATTCGAGTCGAGTAGCTTCTAATTAAAAATCAATCGATCGTATCTACCAAACTTACCTTAGACACCAAATTGTTGAGTCAGAACCAATCGGATTAGCCTACAATGCAGACTCTAACCACTGAGCCTAATTAGGTCTTAACTTGATCGATCACTCATGTGACTCAACCTTGACCCAGACATAATCATATTAGGTTGATCAATTTAAGCACTCTTGATCCCATCTAATTAACTCTTGATTCATTTTGATCAATCGCTAGACCTAATTGAGCTACCCAAGCCCGAACCCAATTTTATAAATATATCTTAGATCTAAAAATTCTTAATTTTAGATTTAATATATTTCATAATCTTAATTCTTAATTAAGTTTGGGGTTCTCAAATAAAATATATAAATAAAATTCTAGGATTTCAGAATCTAGGATTTTACAGAAAGTAAGTTTTTTATTTCTGATTAAGGATAAATGAGTAGCACCCCTACACATCATAAGATCACCCCATCGAATAAAAGGAGAGGGCATTTAAATTCTACTTTATTCTTATGATCGGATGGCCAAGGGGAACATCTTAATTAAAAATATGATAAATCTACAAAACTAGTTAGATCTACATATATAAAATTGATCTAACTTAAAAATATGTTTTGCATATATCTCATGTATCATATCATGCATATTTTTAGATCTAAATTATCTCATAATTATCTAAAAAATAGAATTTAATTTTGGCCATATCAAATTAAATTTATTCAAGATAACTTTGTAGAACTATTCTACGACTAGTCTAAACATGCATCTATCATATCTTATATGAACAAAATTAAATAAATTTATTTTTTAATTTCTTAGATATAATTATAATATTTATAATTGTAAAAAATAGTAAATAAATAAATCTAAAAATTATGATTAATTAAATTAAAATTATGATTATCCTAGACTACACATAGAATAATTCTATTCCTAGTCTAGTGATGCATCTCATACATCTTAGATCTAGATTATTTAATTTTTTTAATTTTTAATTTTAGATCTAATCATATCTAAAATGATATCTAAAATTACCTAATTATTAGATTAAAATTATATTAAAATAAAATTTAATTAATTATGGAACCTGGCTCTAATACCAGTTGAAGGGAAAATCCTATTTTTTGGATCAGGTTCGTTCAAATCTGATTTGATCAAGAGAAATATTTTAAAAATTTTTCTCCTAGATCCAAATTAGATCTGAGACTTTTTAGATCTAATTTTATTGATTTAATAAAATAAAATAAAATAAATCTAATTTAATTATATCTTTATATTGGGTAATTCTATTATCCTATGATGATCCTAATGTTTGCCTAAGGTTCTGGACGTAGCCATGCAAGTGCCTGGCCTCTACCGGTATCCACTCAGGCTAGATCTAGAGATCCTCTTCTTCTTAATCTGTACTCCAAAGATCAGATCTGGATCTGATCTTGAAGATCTTCAACACATAATTTGAAGATCGGGTGTTGTCTCTTGCAGCGGTGCTACCTTCTTACTTTCTTATCGCCTTTATCTTGCTTGGATTGCACCAAACTGAAGCCCAAAACCTTTTAGGCATGGAGAGGAGAGAGAGAATTAGAGGGTGGCATGGAGAAGGAGGGAGAGAGGCTATGTGACATGGGCAAATGGCAAAGCTCTAAATCCTAGGCGCAGATAGATTTTATATAGACCCTGCTGCGCCATGCAGTGCCACATCATCCCGACCAATCATGGCTCTTTATGCAATCAGATCTAAATCTGATTGATGGGATGACATTGTCTAATCCAATCAGATTAGAGTTCCTCACAAACCTCCTTAGGTGGCACCAAAACTGGTCAATGATGAGTCTTTGGTGCCACCTTAGTTGAATGCATCAAGCAACCGGAGTCCCATCTATATGGGACTCCAATCCTTACCCACTTTGGATGCACACCTCCCTAGGCATGCACCCCTTGCCTTTTTGCTATTTAGCAGGGGAACAAGAGTCAAAGCTCTCTCCTATTGGTGCATGACACATGGATAGATGTCTAAGTGTCAAACGTCAACGTTTGACCAAAGTCAAAGAACAAGATTTAGCAGGTGATGGAAAATGGAAGGTGTTGTCTCAAATTTATCTCATAAATTAAAACAATCCTTTTCTAACCTGGACAAGCTCCAGTCAGAGTTGTGATAATTTTTAATGATTATTAAAGAAGAATATTAGGCTCAATCACATGCTAGCACGATTTTCTTGAACCTAATTGAATCTTATTCAAATCAATTGAACTGGGTTAGTCCAATTGATGATATCCAGATCCAAACTCTTGTTTGTGTGATCTAGTTAGATTCAATTCTGTATGATAATGGGATATGTCATGATCTCTATCATCGACATCATTGAAATACCTATTAACGAATCAGAATTTTTTTGATCCAAACTCTTATTTGTGTGACCCAGTTAGATTCAATTCTGTATGATAATGGGATATGTCATGATCTCTATCATCGACATCATTGAAATACCTATCGATGGATCAAAATTTTTCTGATTTAGATAACTAGTATGATCGATCATCCAAATCATTCTAATTGCTTCCAAAATCCATCAGTGACACGTAACAGTATATGGTAGCAATCCATCAGAACTAAAAATGAATCTCTCAATGCAATTACCTGTGTGATTAAGTTCCTCTATCTTAAGCCTCGATCGGATTAGGGTTAAGATGATCTCATCAAACCCTAATTTTCGTCATATGAATTAATTATTCGATTCAAGTCTAATGTGAAAATCCTAATAGAAACTCTTTCTATTATTTCACTTTGCCATAGCCATGGGCTTATGGACTTGATTCTCATGATCATCATAGGGCTGCTCCTCTTCTATCGAGATAGATAGATCCCCTATTGCTGCAATCCAATTCCTATAATGAACATGCTATAGCCAACATACACCTCAGGATTCTGAATGGCTAGGAGACTGAGTTATGGTGTAGTCAAACTATAACACCCTTAAGGTGAACTATCGATGCACCTCAGGTAAATGAACTAGACACACCACTGCAGCTTCGAGCCAGTCATCGACGAGAAGGTAGACTTTTTCATGACTGCTCGAAGTGGTCACGCTCAGTGTCCTCATTCTCTAACGAGTATCTGTACTCTCGCTCCGGTGTCTCTACACCATAAACTCAAGACTCATCTACCCTAAAGAAGCGATCATACACCAACCATCCGGATCATTTACCATCCTCATGATGATCCTACGGTCAGAAGCATTTTATGAGTTAATAATGAAAATTCATGTCTTAAATTTTCAACTCTTGAAAATATGAACTATCATTACCATTAACTCAAGGGATGTATCACAGACACTTTCAAATATACATTGTGATAGAAAATAACTTATTTTATTATTTATAGTTAAAATTATAATTTTGCTTTTAGATTTGTATTACATGTGTTAGCCAATTCTGGCTTTTAGGGCATACATATCTAACACTTGTCTAGTTCAAACACCTAGTAAGGAATGTTCAAACAAGATAAGGATTGGGGTGTCCATCATTTGGTTGCCTTCTTCTTTTTGTTTTGGCATGGGAAACTAGGATATGATGCACAACCTTTCCTTCATTTTCACCAAAAAAATCAGCAAGAAATCTGGTTGATTGGTGGTTTTGGGTCTCAACAAACTCTATCAAATAGAGTTTTAAATCAACATAACTTCCTTGCTTTAACTTGGTCCAAAACAAATTCCCATCTAAGAAAGGGGGAGGGCATAGGGTTTCACTTGGGCTTCCTAGGTGTGAGGGATTTCATGCAAATCCAAAGGAAGAGGCATGGACAAGGATGCCATGGTGCAAGACAGAGAGTCTCAGTCAAATTGGGACTTTCATGTTTTGACTATTCAAAGCAATTTCTAGGCCCAATCAAATTAAAACTTGTGCAACCTAATTAATGGTGATCTTAGTCTAACTAAGATTTCATTTAAATTAGATTAAATTAAATTAAATTCTAGTTTAAATTCTAATTAAATTAAAAATTAGATGCACACAAGTCCTAATTCAATAGAAAATTGATCTCTCTTGCAATTAGCTTATCCCACAAACTAATTGGACTTGACCTAATCAAGTCCAAACCAAACCTAATTGAATCTCATTCAATTAGACTTGATCTCAACCCTAATGCTCAATCAGATTGAGCCAATTAGCAATCCAATTGCTAATTAATCCTCCTGCAAAATTAGCACTAGGTCAAACATCAATCGCATTGATTATTTGACACTAAAATGATTCTTAACCATTGATCAATATCCGATCACATCAAAACCTCTAATGTGTGTAACCCCATGGGTTTGAACCTAAGTCGGTAGCATAGAAATAAATTTCTATACCAATCGAAGTGACCATTTAGTAATGGTATCTGATGATCAGATTAGTTAAATGTATAAAGCAACATTCTAGAATCCATGTGGATATGGTTTCCATAAAATTCGTCTTCTTGACCATGAATGCTTATAAGATGACTCAGGGTTTAACTGTCAATCTTGATTAGATCATCTATATTATATTTCAAATTATCAAATCCATCACATGGATTATCCTCCCTAACATTTTTCTAAATTAAAATACAGCGATGCATTATCTCCAAACTCTTAGAGTGGTCAATTCCATCTTGATTACTTATCGACTTCATAAGTACTTGACTATGCCTAAAAATCTTTCATCACTAAATTAGAAATTCAGATAGTCCAGTACCAAAGCACAGTGAGTTGCTTGTAAGTCACCATAGTGATCTCAGGTCTAAGGTATACTTATACTCATATTCCATTAGAGTAATTCTTGATAGCAGAATGCTTTGGAGTTGGTCATATTTAATGACGACGTATCCCTACGTCTTACTTCTATGCCATATCTGTATCTTCATATTTTTTAGTTAAGAGGACAACCAACCTACACTCGATAAACATTATCATCCTAGTTAATAATGTATCATTTGGTCATGAACATTTTATGGACTAATCAATAAATCTTCTTTTTATCGAATCTAAATAGTCCTATGGACTTCATCAAGTTTATTAGAAGATGCACATTTATGATAAAAAATATTAGAATAAACTTATTATTTAATAATAAATTATTTATATTTAAAATATTAGTACAACCATCAATAAGCTGATGATTGACTTTGGAACACATTTTCTAACAACTCCCACTTATTCTAAAGTCACTCGGTACAGTATCTAATATCCATATTTGATTTATGGTTGTCGAACTCTTTTACCACCAAGATTTTAGTCAATGGGTCGGTCAAGTTCTTCTTTATATCGATTTTTTGAAGGTCGACATCACCTCGATCCACGATATTCCAAACAAGATAGTAGCAGCGCAAAATATATTTTATCCATCGATGTGCCTTCGATTACTTCATCTGAGCAATGGCTCCAGTACTATCACAGTAGAGCAAGATTGGACCATCAAGAGAGGGTGCCATTTCTAGCTTGGTGATAAATTTTCTCAGTCACATAGCTTCCTTCACAACATCGGATGCCACAATGTACTATCCTTGCAAACTGAGTCTACCATAGCGTACTACTTGAAACTCTTCTAGCAGATAGGTCCACCATTTAGGATAAATACATAATCCAACATGCTCTTATTGTCATCATGGTTAGATTGAATGTTGGAGTCTATAAATCCCATAAGTTTCAAATCTGACTCACCATAAATCAGCCACTAGTCCTTAGTATTTCTTAAATACTTAAAGATGATTTTTACAATCTTCAAGTGGTTCTTCCGTAGATCAGATTGATATCTACTCACTACCCCTAGTAAGTATTCTACATCTGGTCTTGTACATATCATGATGTACATGATAGATTTCACTATCAAAGCATATGGGATTCTACTCGTACACTCTTTTTAGGAGTTGTCAGATAATTTTTTTTAGAAAAATTTTTTTTGGCCTATCGAAAGATAGTCCTTCTTAGAATTCTCAATGTTGAACCACTTCAGCATAGTTTCTATGTACGTGGATTGGAACAACCTAAGCATCCTCTTAGACCTATCTCTATATATCTTCATCCCTAGGATATAGGATGCTTCTTCTAAGTCCTTTATGGAGAACTAGGATGACAGCCATACTTTTATTTTCTTTAATATGGTGATGTCATTTTTGATTAAGAGAATGTCATCCATGCATAGAACAAGAAATATCACTATCAGACTATTAGCCTACTTATGTATATAGAGCTCTTCTCCATTCTTAATGAAGCCATACGTTTTGATTATCTTATCAAAATGTATGTTCCAACTTCGAGATGCTTACTTCAATCCATAAATGGATCTTTGAAACTTGCATACCTTGGACTCGTTTGTGGATGTGAATCTCTTAGGTTATATCATATACACCTCTTCTTCCAGCTCTCCATTCATTAAAGCTATCTTCACATCCATCTGCTAGATTTTATTATTTAGATGGGCAGCTATCGCAAGTATAATATAAATGAATTTGAGCATTGCCATCAAGGAGAACGTCTCATCATAGTCAATATCATAACATTAATTATATCTCTTAGCAACCAGATGGGCTTTATAGATCTCCACCTTTCTATCTACACCCTTCTTTCTTTTGAAGACCCACTTACACCTAATGGGTTTAATCTCTTTAGGTGGGTCAACCAATGTTCACACATCATTGATTTTCATGAACTCCATTTTGGATTTCATGGCCTCAAGCTATTTCTCAAAATGAGGTCTCAGTATTGCATCCATGTAGGTAATCGGATCCTCATTTTTCTCATCAAGTTTAATAGGATCACCATCCTGAACAAAGAAACTATAGTATATATCCAACTAACGTGGTACTCTATTGGATTGCCTAAAGGGTGTAGGTATATTAGGCTTTAGGTTTGATCTGATCAAATCCAATTCAGGTTTACCTAATTGTGTTGGTTTTTCTACCTACTGAACTTCTTCAAGTTCAACCTTAGAGGCAACAGTTCCTTCACCAAGAAACTTCATGTCTAAAAAGACTACCTTAAGACTGATGAATACCTTTTATTTATCAGCATAGTAGAAGTAATACTCTTTGATTTCTTTTGGATATCCTATGAAAGTATACTTGTCAGACCTAAGTTCAAGTTTATCTATCAATAAATATTTGATGTAAGCCGGGCACACCTAGATCCTAAGATGCGAGAGTACTAGCTTACATCCTGTCCATATCTTACATGGAGTTATAAGTATAGATTTATTTAGAATCCTATTTAAAAGATAGCAAGTCAATTCGAGTGCATATTTCTAGAAGGATTTTAGCAAGC
Source organism: Cocos nucifera (assembly GCA_006176705.1). Taxonomy (NCBI): domain Eukaryota; kingdom Viridiplantae; phylum Streptophyta; class Magnoliopsida; order Arecales; family Arecaceae; genus Cocos; species Cocos nucifera. Next base: position 177,218 of record QRFJ01003318.1, read on the forward strand.
TGGCAAAACCCATTATGGATCGGACCATATCTAATAGAGTCTAATTTCTCTTTTCAGACACACCATTATATTGTGGTGTCTCTGGAGGAGTCCATTGAAAGAGAATCCTATTCTCTCTTAGATATATGAGATACTCACCAAAATGGTATTCTCCTTCTTGGTCAGATTGAAGAGTTTTAATATCCTTTCCAGTTTATTTTTCTACCACATTTTAGAATCTTTTGAACATTTCAAATGAGTCCAGCTTATGTTTCATCAAGTAGATATACCCATACCTGGATAGGTCATCTATGAAAGTAATGAAGTAGAAATATTCATCTCTAGCACTTATGCTCATAGGTCCACATACATCAGTATATATTAGATCAAGAAGCTTAGTGGCTCTCTTATCTTTTTCAGTAAAAGGTGACTTGGTCATTTTTCCAAGAAAATAGGACTCACTGTTTGGAAGTGATTCATAATTATTGATTTTGAGGATTTTCTCTTGAGTCAACCTATTTATTCTATTCTTGTTAATTTGACCTAGCTTACACTGCCAAAGATAGATATCAGACACATTATCTATTCTAGGATGCTTGCCGGTGGAGTATACCATATTAATAGATTGTGATAATAAATATATTTTATTATTTGAGTGTGTCGATAAAAGATAGTAACACCATTCAAAATGATATTACAAAAATCTTTCTTTATTGAAATTTCATAACTATTTTTGGCCAAAAGGTCTATAAAAATGATATTCAATAAAAAAGTAGGACAAAAGTGACAGTCACTAAGAACAATACTATGAGGCTCGAATACAAGTTTCATGATCCCTAATACTAAAATTGAAACTCATCTTCCATCTCTAATGTTCAGAAATCTTTTACCTTATTTAAATCTCTTACTGACCTATAAATCCTATAATGAATTGCAAATATGGTAAGAGCTTTTGATATCCAATATGCAGTCAATAATATCACAAATTAAGAAATTGCATGGAGTTATGATATAAGTACCCTGCCTAGTAATAGATTGCTTCTTTTTAGGCCTGTTCGGATGTAGAGAGGTAATGTATTAAGCATAGTTTCTCTTTTAGTACCCTCGCTTCTTATAATAGAAGCACTCTGGTTGACTCTTATCGTGCTTGGATTTCTTGGTCTGACCCTATTAGGATTTGATGCTTCGAATTCGACCGACAGTAAGAGAAGAATCAGTATCAGCAAGCAACAAGGCTAGCTCAGATATGGGATCGAGCCAGCCTTCTCAAGTAGATAGAAAGTAGGTATTCGAGCATGATGCAGTCGAGCCAGCTCGACCTCTGACAGAGCTGGCTCGATGAAGGTGAACAGAACATGATGGGATTTTCTGTTTGGACTCGAATTATGATTAATCCAAAGGGCCTATGGGAGTTGCACGTGGACCATAAGATCCAACAATCACAGAGAGCTACGATTATGATCTAAAGGTTGAAAATATTTCAAGACTCCATCAAGATCGTGTTCAACTCATGTTAGGAGAAAGAGCCTTGTTAGAACTCCTACGATCTACTGAGAAGAGGATTCTCATCCTATTTAAAGGCCTGAGGAGCTGTGGAGCTAGGTGTGGCACGTGTGGCATGAGAGGCACATAGAGAGGCTCAAGCAACTACTAAGTGGAGCTTGACAGAGCACCGAGTCCATGCAGTCCATGAGAGAGAGAAGCAATAGGTGAATAGCATACAGCACATAGGCCATGAGGGTAGATCATATTGTAGCTTTTGAGGGTCTTCTTAGGATTTTAAGTGAGCTTTTATGAGGGTAGCTTCTAGTTGAGAGAGATTTGTGTATAGTTAGTTGAGAGTGGGTGTTCTCCTCTTGTACTTATTTTTTTCTTTCATAGTGGAGTTTTACATGCCCCATGGAGATGAGCCTTTAGGCTGATCCTTGTTGTTGATTATTTTTTTATTTTATTTTTCTTCTTTCTTCTTACCATAATAATTTGGTACTAGATCCTTAATAAGTGGTATCATAGGAGTTGATATCACCAACAAATTTAGAACCAGTTGGTACCAAAGTACAGATTGCAACAGTAGTGTTAAAGATTGAAGAATTTGGAAAAGACAAGCACAATCAAGAAGGAGATCAACAAATTTGATGGGAAGGCAATTTCTCACTATGGCAAGCAAGAACAAAGGATGTCCTCATCCAATAGGGTTTGATCGATTCTCTCTTGTACGAGAAGATGCTAGCCACCATGAAGGTGAAGGATTGGAAGCAGATCTAGATGCAAGTGGTGAGCATGATCTACTTGTACCTAGTGGATAATATCATGATCCATGTACTTGGCGAGACTTTTCCAACGATGCTGTGGTTGAAGCTCGAGAAGCTATACATGGCAAAGTCACTCACCAACATGCTATTCCTTTGGAGGCAATTTTACCAATTATGGGTGGATGAAGGTTAGAGCAGTTGAAGGAAAATCCTGATTTTTCGGACCAGGTTCGTTCAGATCTGATCAGATCAAAAGATATATTTCAAAAATTTTTCCCTTGATCTTAATCAGATCTTGATGTGTTTCAAATATGATTCTTATTATTTTAACAAACAAAATAAAATAAGAATAAATTAAATCAAATTTAATTTACCTAAATTTGGGTAATCCTATTACCCTTTTGATGATCCTGTTTGCAGCGAAAGGTTCTGGACCTAGCCACGCAAGCGCCTGGCCTCTACCGGTATCCACTTGGGCTGAATCTGGAGATCCTCTTCTTCTCTATCACACCTCCAAAAATCAAATCTGGATCTGATCTGGAGGATCTTCAAAACTTCTTTTGAAGATCAGCAGTCGTCCTTTTGCAGCAGTGCAGCCTTCTTACTTTTCATCACCTTTTTTTTATCTGGATCGCACCAACCAAGGTCCAAAACTCTTTTGGACGTGGAGAGGAGAAGGAGAAGAAGCTTTGGCATGGAGGAGGAGGGGAGAGGCAGCCTTGGGGTGTGGGTTTTCAATTCTCAATTGAATCACAAACTGAGTTGGGCGTAGGGTCCTTTTTATAGACTAAGCGTGATCCAACTCCTCTTCCTCCCAACCAATCACAACCCTTTGTGAAATTAGATCTAAATCTGATTGATGAGAATAGAGACCTCTAGATTCCAACTTAGAGCACGCCTAAGACCAATCAAAGTTGGTTTTAGGGAGAACTCTAATTGGAATCCAAAAGAGAGGTGGAGTCCTTATCCAACGAGGACTCCAAGACTCCTCCAATCTTGGGCGCATGCCACTCTTGGTGTGCGCCCTCCTTCTTGCCAGGTTCTGAGTGGCGTGCGCCCTCCTCCTTGCCAGGTTCTGGTAGGGGACAGGCCCCCACCAGCTCTCCAACAGGTGTATGACATGTGGCCAAAAGTCAAAGTGTCAATGGTCAACGTTTGACCAGTCAAAGGTAGACTTTTGACCAAAGTCAAAGAACAAGAAATGGCAGGTGACCAAAAATGGTAGATAGTGTCTTACAAATAAGACAACCTTTTCTGACTTGGACAACCTCCAGTCAGACCATATGAAGGCCTCTATTTGAGCACAAACTCCTTTGGCTCAGATAGGACAACTTATTTATGATAGCAAAAGAAGAACGTTAGGTTCAATCGAGTGCTAGCACGATTTCCTTGAACCTAATTGAATCTCATTCAGATCAATTGAACTAGATCAGTTCAATTGATGATCACTAGATTCAAACCCTTGTTTGTGTGATCCAGTTAGGTTTAGTTCTGTATGATTAATGGGATATGTCATGATCTCCATCATCGACATCATCGAAACTCCTTTCGATGGATCAGAACTCTTTTGATTTGAACAGCTAGAATGATCGATCATCTAAATCATTCTAATTGCTCCCAAAATCCACCAGTGACACCTAGCAGTATATGGTAGGCAACCATCAGTGCTGAATGTGA
>QRFJ01003318.1:181135-264516 GCA_006176705.1 Cocos nucifera
CGCATGCCACTCTTGGTGTGCGCCCTCCTTCTTGCCAGGTTCTGAGTGGCGTGCGCCCTCCTCCTTGCCAGGTTCTGGTAGGGGACAGGCCCCCACCAGCTCTCCAACAGGTGTATGACATGTGGCCAAAAGTCAAAGTGTCAATGGTCAACGTTTGACCAGTCAAAGGTAGACTTTTGACCAAAGTCAAAGAACAAGAAATGGCAGGTGACCAAAAATGGTAGATAGTGTCTTACAAATAAGACAACCTTTTCTGACTTGGACAACCTCCAGTCAGACCATATGAAGGCCTCTATTTGAGCACAAACTCCTTTGGCTCAGATAGGACAACTTATTTATGATAGCAAAAGAAGAACGTTAGGTTCAATCGAGTGCTAGCACGATTTCCTTGAACCTAATTGAATCTCATTCAGATCAATTGAACTAGATCAGTTCAATTGATGATCACTAGATTCAAACCTTGTTTGTGTGATCCAGTTAGGTTTAGTTCGTGTAATGATAATGGGATATGTTTCATGATCTCCATCATCGACATCATCGAAACTCCTTTCGATGGATCAGAATCTTTTGATTTGAACAGCTAGAATGATCGATTTCTATCTAAATCATTCTAATTGCTCCAAAATCAACCAGTGACACCTAGCAAGTATATGTAGCAACCCATCATGTGCTGAATGTGAACCTCTTAGTGCAGTTATCTGTGTGATTAAGTTCTTCTATCTTGAGAACCGGATAAGATTAAGGGTTAAGGTAAACTCGTCAAACCCTAGTCTCTGTCAATATGATGTAATCATTCGATTCAAGTCCAATGTGGAAAATCTAAATAGAAACTCTTTCTATTATTCACTCTACATGGACATGGATTTCTGGACTTGACTCCATGATCATCATAGGGCTTGCTCCTCTACCACCGAGGTAGATAGATTCATCTTGAGCCATCCGGTTTCCTACAATGAACATGTCATAGCCAACATACACCTCAGGGTTCCATATGGCTAGGAGACTAAGTAATGGTGTAGTCAAACTATAACAACCCTAAAGGTGAACTGTCGATGCACCTCAGGTCAAAGAACCAGACACCTACTGGCAGCATCGATCAGTCATTGACGAGAAGGTAGACTCCCTCATGACTATTCGAGGTTGGTTCACGCTCTTAAGTGCCCTCGTTCTTAACGATGTATTACTATACCTTTACTCCGATGTTCAAACCATAGACTCAAGACTCATCTAGCTAAACATGAGAGTGATTGTACACCAATCTTTCGGATCATCCACCATCCCGTGGATGATCCTATGGTCCGGGCAATATTAATGAGTTAATAATGATTATTCATGTCTTAAAATTTTCATACTTCTTGGAAAATATGAAATTATCATTGCCATTAAACTCAAAGGATGTATCACAGACACTAAATACACATATGTGATAGAAAATAACCTATTTATTGATTTTAGTCAAAATTATAATTTTGCTCCTAGAAAGTGTACTTACAATGTCGCCAATTCTGGCTTCTAGGCACATATATCTAACAATCTTTTTCACTTACTCCTAAAGCAATTGGTACAAGTCCTAATCCCATTCTTCCAAGTGGGCTTCGACTCTTCTGCTGCGCTCAACAAACTTTGTAAGTGGGTCTGCACAGTCATCCGGAGTTGACTCTCTTGACTTGATATAATCCTTTTCAAGGTAAACGAGGCATGAGAGGTGGTATCACCGTCCAATATGCTTAGATTTTTGGTGAGACCGTCGGCTCCTTAGCAAGGGCTATGCGCCATTGTTGCGGCACAGATAAAGAGAAGGCATCTGATGGCATTACTCAAATTTCTGCAGCAAACTTCTTGTCATCAGAATGCTCTTTGCAGCCTCTGATGCAGCGATATATTCTGCTTCCATGGTGGATCTGCTATCACATTTGCTTGGAATCTTTCAACTGACAGCTCACCATTTCAACACAAACAGACTTCCAGATGTCGACTTTCGATCATCTATATCAGACAATGAAATCCAAGGTCTGTGTATTCCCTGGACTAGGAGTTCTCCGCTTACCAAAGACAGCATCATATCCTTAGTTCTTCTCAATACTTAAGGATACATTTCACAAAAGTTCAGTGTCTTCACTGGATTTGACTAGTATCTTGCTTGTGACATCTCACAGCATGGGCTATATCAGGTCGTGTACATAGCATGGCATACATGAGGCTCCCTATTGCAGAAGCATAAGGGATCTGCCTCATGCATTCTATTTCCTCAGGTGTGCTAGGTGCACATCTTCTTGGAAGATGAATACCATGTCTGAAGGGTATTAATCCCTCTTAGAGTTTTCCATACTAAACCTCTTTAGTCTTTCTCTATGTACATCTTCTGTGAAAGTCCTAGCATCCTATTCGGTCATATCCTATGACCTTAATTCCTAGAATAAAGGATGCTTCATCTAAGTCTTTCATGAAAGAATTCCTGGAACAACCACATCTTGACTGATGTCAACATGGGAATATATCATTCCCAATAAAGGAGGATGTCATCCACGTACAATAGATAGGAAAGAACAGCTGCTCCCACTGATCCTTTTGAAACACATGGTTCCTCTTCATTTTTTATGAAACCAAAACGTTTGATCACATCAATTGAAACGAGTGTTCCAGCTCCAAGATGCTTGACTTAAGTCCATATAGTGGACCTTTTTCAGCTTGCAAACCTTGTGATCAGTATCACTGGATGTGAAACCTAGCGGCTGTTCCATATAGATATCTTTTCTCAAGATATCCATTTAGGAATGCCATTTCACGTCATTTGCCATATTTCATAATCAAAATAGGCTACAACAGCAAGCAATGTGCGGATGGATTTTAGCATAGCTACTGGGGAAAACGTATCCTGATAGTCAATGCCTCACGTTGACTATAACTTTGCCACAATCTAGCCTTGAATGTCTCCACATTCCCATCTGCACCAATCTTCTCTGAAGATCATACATCCAAATAGTGTACTTACCTTTTGGTGGATCTACACAGGTCCAGACATTGGTTTGAGGTGCATCGAGTCAATTTCTGACTGCATTGCCTCTAGCCATTTTTCGGAGTCGATATCTGATAATCGCCTCATTGTAGGTTTGGGATCATCACTATGAGCACCATTACTACGAGGAACATTTCCTCTACATCCTCTAAAACAATACCTAAGTATCTTTCAGGGGATGGGAAATCTTTTCGATCTACGAGGTGGAGGAGGTAGTGTTCTTATTGGCTCAACCTGATTGGTTCCACTTGGTCCTTAGCTCGTTCTGCTTGTGAGACTTTCTCATCAAGCTTGATCTGTTTTTCAATGCACTATCTTGAATAAACTATTTTCAAGAAAGATGGAATGTCGACTTCACAATCACATTGTGGTTCTCTAGAATGTAGAAATAGTATCCTAATGACTCTTTAGGATATCCTATGAATCAAGCTCTGAAGGACACCTAAACTCTAACTTGTTCCGCTTGTTGTCTTTTTGACGTGAGCCGGCAACCCCAAATTTTGAGATGAATCAGACTTGTTTCTTCATCTGTTCCATATCTCATACGGTGTTAAAAGTGGTTAAGAGACGGTTCTTTAGAGGGAACCTATTCAGTAGATTTAAATTGAAGTTTAACAATGAGTCCCCAAAGAAAATCAGGGAGGTCTGTTGAAGCTCATCATGGACCGAACCATATCTAATAGGCCCAATTTCTCCGTTCTGAAACCCCGTTGAGTTGAGGTGTTCCTGGTGAGCCATTGAGACATGTCTATGCCATTTTTTCTTGAGAGATAGTCTAAAAATTCCCAGCTAAGGATTATTCACCTCCCCGATCTACGGCAATTCTATAGAATCCAATGGCTTTCCCATTTGTGTCTTCTACAGTGCGTTGTCTTGAATTCTTTTGAACTTTTCAAAAGCTTCAGACTTGTGTCTCTAAGAGTACACATAACCCATCACTAGACAGCATCATCGGTATAGGGTAATGAAGTCAGACAAAATGCTCCTCTAGTCCGTACAGTCAAATGGTCCGCACACATCTGTATGTACTTAGGGCAGGGATGATCTATCGGCCTCCCTCCCCTGCTTCCATCAAAAGGGAGGTTTTAGTCAGTTTTGCCCTTAAAGGACAGATTCACAAGTTGGTATGAGTCAGAAGGTCATATGGATCATATAGTCTTTATTTTTTCCATTTGTTGATTCTATCTCTGCTATATGACCTATTATCTCAAGGTGCCATAGATATTGTTCATTTAGACTATCCCTAGGTTCGTTTGGCCATTCACGTTTGCCTCGACAGTTGAAGTACGGTACATCACATATTGTAGCTGATAAAGACCATTAATAAAAAACCATGTTGCCAATATTTATTTTTTTTCAGTAAAGCCATATGTGTCACAGATGGTCCTTAAAGGAGGTGATTCACATAACCTTCTTGTGCTAAGCATGAAACAGAAATCAAATTCCTGCTAGCTGCAGGCACATAAATAACAGTCTTTCAAAACTAAGTCTAAACCAGATGGTAATCGAAGAGGGTATGTTCCCATGGCTACTGCAGCAACTCTTGCTCCATTACCGATGCGTAGGATCATGTCTCCATCCCTCAGCCTCCTGCTATCCTCAAGACCCTGCATAGAAGTGCACAGATGAGCACTAGAACCAGAGTCAAGCACCCAACTGGATGCAGAAGAAACCGTAAGGTTAGACTCAATAACGAGCATACCTCCAGAAGGACCTTCCTTCTTGTTCTTCAGGGTGGCCAGGTAAGTAGGGCAGTTCCGCTTCCAATGGCCGTCGCTGTTGCAATGGAAACACTTTCCTTTGACATCGGCCTTTTTCTTCGGCTTCTGCCTTCTTCTTCTTTGATCCTTCCACCTTTTGCTTTTTCACAGACTTCTTTTTCTTTCCATAAGACTTTCTTTTGGAAGAAGTCCGTTCCATAGCAAGAACTGAGCCTTTAGAACCTTTCATAGAAAGCTCAGCGGTAACCAGCATATTCATTAACTCGGCCAAGGAATTCTTGAAGTTTATGCATGTGGTAATTCATGATGAATTGCCCATATGCATCAGTCAAGGATTGCAGAATAATATCATTCTGCAGGTCCAAGTCCAACTTCACACCGAGCTTCTCAAGCTCTTCCATGTCCTTGATCATTGTCAGACAGTGATCTTGGACTGACTGCCCATCACGCATCTTAGCCTTAAAAAGTCATTTTGTGACTTGATATTTGGCTGCGCGACTCTGTTCACCAAACATCTCCTGCAGGTGAGCCAACATTTGGCGAGCAGTCCCGATATCCTTCATGTTGGCGCTGGAGCTCATCAGACATCGAGCCCAACATGTAATATCTGGCCTTATTATCTTCGTCAATCCATTTTTCCAGAGACGCTCTCTGTTCAACAGATGGACGGGCTGGTAATGGTGGGAGGGTCCTGGTCCAAAACATGGGTTAACTTCTCGAACCCAAAATAATTTTGTAGTTCCTGAGCCAATCTTTATAATTGGGTCCAGTCAGTCTATGTGTGTCCAGGATACGTGCCAATGGGTTGGACGCAGACATTTTCCTGTAGAGAGTCAAAGATTCTAGTTAGATACTGTAATTTTGACTTGACCAATTTATTTAGGGATTTTATTTTTAAACAAATTAGCTCCCACTATTTTCTCGGATCCCTACACTCCCTCTGTAGAGATGCGAAAAATCTCCACGATTAATGATTTCTAGTGGGTGGTGCGGTCTCACCAACTGACTCATCACCTCACCTAACAGTTATTGGTGATGGGTTAGCCAATGAGTGAACAACTCTTGTTCAATGATTCTCTAATCATGGTGCACCCAAACTTGGTCTCTAATTCATGAATCTCACCGTATCCGAAATATTGATCCACTCCTTAGTTAAGTCAGACCCACCATTTGCATAGACTGGGTTCCTAATTGAGTCTCTCACCGTATCCGAAATATTGAGCCCAACTCATCCTCCAGCCCATAGCATCCAATGCCTAATAGACATGGTTGCATCTTCCCGGTGCAACTGAGCCACTGTATCCAGCCGAGAACAATCAACCCCGGGAAGGGCCCGCACATCTACAATGGTGGAAGACCTCAGACTTAATCTTTTCTTAGGGAGAATTGATTCAGGTCTCATTAAACTAGACTTGGCTTAGTCATAACAATTATGACTAACCTAGTGGCATGGGTTAGCTCGGATTATTGACCACCTCAGATCAGAACTGTGTCAACAGATATGGCCAGGTAAGTGAGACCGGTGGAAGGAATATGCCATTAACTCGTACAAGAACGCATTCAGGTCGAGTAGCTTCCAATTAAAAACCAGTCGGTCGTCTATGCCAAACTTACCTTAGACACCAAATTGTTGAGTCAGAACCAATTGGGTTAGCCTACAATCCAGACTCTAACCTCTGAGCCTAATTAGGTCTTGCTTGATCGTGACTCGATCTTGACCCAGACTTAATCCTATTAGGCTGGTCAATTTAAGCATTGTTGATCCCATCTAACCAACTCTTGATTCGGTTTGATCAACCGCTTAGACCTAATTGAGCTACCCAAGCCCGAACCCAGTATTATGAATATGTCTTAGATCTGAAATTCTCAATTTTAGACCTAATTAATATTCCATAAACTTAATTCTTAATTAAGTAGGGTTCATAAACAAAATATGCACAATAAATCCTAGGGTTTCAGGATCTAGGGTTTTGCAGAAAGTAAGTTTTGGGTTTCTGATTAAGGACGAACACGCAGCACCCCTACACATCATAAGAACACCCCATCGAATGGGAAGAGAGGGCCTTTAAACCCTTCTTCGTTCTTATGACCGGACGGCCAAGAGGAACGCCTTAATCAGGAACATTCAATACTATAAAACAATATCAGATCTATATCATATATCTCATATATAAAGTAGATCTAATCATGGCATATTTTGCATACATCTCATGTATCATAATCATGCATGTTTTCAGATCTAAATTATCTCATAATAATCTAAAAAATTAGATTTAAATTGATCTAATCAAAATAAATTCTAATCTAGACAATTATGTAGAACTATTCTACAACTAGTCTAGACATGCATCAATCATATCTCATATGATATTCAAAAATTAAATAATTTTTATTTGCTATTTTTTAGATGTTATTATAACACTTATAATATCAAAAAATAGTAAATAAAAAGATCTAAAATATGATTTAATCAGATTAAATCAAAAACATGCAAGACTATTCTATAGAACTATTCTATTCTAGAACTAGTCATGCATATCTTCTAATCTTAGATCCAAATTATTTAATTTTAATTTTTTCTGATTTCAGATCTGATCACATCTCATGTGACATCTAAAATCACTTATTTTCTAATTAAAATAAATTTAAAATTAGATCTAAATAATTTTAGAACCATGGCTCTGATACCAGTTGAAGGAAAATCCTGATTTCCCGGTCCAGGTTCGTTCAGATCTGATCAGATCAAGAGATATATTTCAAAAATTTTTCTCTTGATCTCAATCAGATCTTGATATGTTTTCAGATCTGAATTCTTATTATTTTAATAAATAAAATAAAATAAGATAAATTAAATCAAATTTAATTTACCTGATTTGGGTAATCCTATTACCCTGTTGATGATCCTGTTTGCAGCGGAAGGTTCTGGATCTTAGCCACGCAAGCGCCTGGCCTCTACCGGTATCCACTCAGGTTGGATCTGGAGATCCTCTTCTTCTCTATCACACCTCCAAAAATCAGATCTGGATCTGATCTGGAGGATCTTCAAAACTCCTTTTGAAGATCAGCAGTCGTCCTTTGCAGCAGCGCAGCCTTCTTACTTTTGATCGCCTTTCTTTGATCTGAATCGCACCAACCAAGGTCCAAAACTCCTTTTGGACGTGGAGAGCAGAGGGGAGAAGAAGCTTTGGCATGGAGAAGGAGGGGAGAGGCAGCCTTGGGGCGTGGGGTTTCTCAATTCTCAATTGAATTCAATCTGAGTTGGGCGCAGGGTCTTATTTATAGACTAAGCTGTGATCCAACTCCTCTTCCTCCCAACCAATCACAACCCTTTGTGAAATCAGATCTAAATCTGATTGGTGGGAATAGAGACCCCTGGATTCCTCCTTAGAGGGTGCCTAAGACCAGTCAAAGTTGGTTCTTAGAAGAACTCTAATTGGAATCCAAAAAGGAGATGGAGTCCTTGTCCAACAAGGACTCCTAGGCGCCTCCAACTTGGGCACACGCCTAGGGTTGGCGTGCGCCCTTCCTCCTTGCCAGGTTCTGGCAGGGGGACAGGCCCCCACCAGCTCTCCAATAGGTGCATGACATGTGGTCAAAAGTCAAAGTGTCAATGGTCAACGTTTGACCAGTCAAAGGTAGACTTTTGACCAAAGTCAAAGAACAAGAAATGGCAGGTGACCAAAAATGGCAGGTAATGTCTTACAAATAAGACAACCTTTTCTGACTTGGACAACCTCCAGTCAGACCATATGAAGGCCTCTGATTTGAGCACAAACTCCTTTGGCTCAGACAGGACAACTTATTTATGATAGCAAAAGAAGAACGTTAGGTTCAATCGAGTGCTAGCACGATTTCCTTGAACCTAATTGAATCTCATTCAGATCAATTGAACTAGATCAGTTCAATTGATGATCACCAGATTCAAACCCTTGTTTGTGTGACCCAGTTAGGTTCAGTTCTGTATGGTAATGGGATATGTCATGATCTCTATCATCGACATCATCGAAACTCCTTTCGATGGATCAGAACTCTTCTGATTCGAACAGCTAGAATGATCGATCATCTAAATCATTCTAATTGCTCCCAAAATCCACCAGTGACACCTAGCAGTATATGGTGGCAACCCATCAGAGCTGAATGCGAACCTCTTGGTGCAGCTACCTGTGTGATTAAGTTCTTCTATCTTGAGCCCCGATCAGATTAGGGTTAAGGTGAAACTCGTCAAACCCTAGTCTCTGTCATATGATGTAATCATTCGATTCGAAGTCCAATGTGAAAATCTAAATAGAAACTCTTTCTATTATTTCACTCTACCATGGCCATGGATTTCTGGACTTGATTCTCATGATCATCATAGGGCTGCTCCTCTACCACCGAGGTAGATAGATTCCATCTTGATGCAATCCAGTTCCTACAATGAACATGCTATAGCCAACATACACCTCAGGGTTCCATATGGCTAGGAGACCGAGTAATGGTGTAGTCAAACTATAACACCCTCAAGGTGAACTGCCGATGCATCCTCAGGTCAAAGAACCAGACACACTACTGCAGCATCGAGTCAGTCATTGACGAGAAGGTAGACTCCCTAATGACTACTCGAGGTGGTCACGCTCAGTGCCCTCGTTCTCTAACGAGTACCTGTACTCTCGCTCCGGTGTCTCCACACCGTAGACTCAAGACTCATCTACTAAACAGAAGCGATTGTACACCAACTTTCCGGATCAATCACCATCCTCGTAATGATCCTATGATCAGGAGCAATTTATGAGTTAATAATGATTATTCTGTCTTAAATTTTCAACTCTTGAAAATATGAATTATCATTACCATTAACTCAAAGGATGTATCACAGACACTAAATACACATATGTGATAGAAAATAACCTATTTATTAATTTTTAGTCAAAATTACAATTTTGCCCCTAGAAGTGTATTACAAGTGTCAGCCAATTATGGCTTCTAGGGCACATATATCTATCAAGAGCGTGCAGAAGTATCTGTCCAACTTTTAGAAGATCTTCATCGACCTTCTCAGCATTGGTGAAAAAGTTAAGGAGAAGATCAGGGCATTGGTCTTGCTAGTGTTGTTTCCTTCTTCGTATGAGTCTTTGGTGATTGCTTTTCTTATAGGCAAGAGCACCATCAATATGGATGAAGTCACTATAATAATTTTCCAAAATGAGGTTCTTGAGAGGGAGAACCCAGCTTCGAGCTTAGATGGTTGTAGCTCAGCTTTGGCTATTTCTAAAGGAGCAGGAGGCAGTAGATGGAGAGGCAAAGGATTACGAGGATGATGATCTAGATCCAAGATGAGGGACCATAGCAGGATCAGATGCTACTGGTGTGATAAGTTGGGGCATCAAATCAAGGATTGCCCATAACTCAAAGATCGGATGAGGGCCACTATGGTGATGGCCAATAGTGATATAGAAGATAGTGATGATGTCCTTCTAGTTACTGATGAGGTATTTATTTCTTTCTTCTAATGGATTATGGATTCTGCTTGTTTCCATCATGTATATTATAGAGAGAAGATATTTGACTCCCAAGAGATTAGTGAGGGCATTGTGTTTCGACTAGATGGATCGAGCTATGAGATCAAGGGCAGTGGGATGGTCAACATGAAGCTCCATGATGGAATAGTGAAGAAGTTAGGTGAGGTTCGATACATACCCAGCTTTAAGAAAAATCTAATCTCACTAAGCAGATTGGATTCGACCAAATTTCGATGAAAAGCTGGTGGAAGAATTTGAAGGTCATGCATGGCAATACGATGGTGTTAAGAGGAAGAAAATTTGGAGGACATTATCTCATGAAAGGGAGCCTAGTGCGAGGTGGAGCTCTAGATGGAGATGGATCGGATAGGAGACTGAAGAATCGGGACGATGACATGCGATGTCACAAGGTGATGTTCCTATTGCTGTGGGAGGCTACCCTGAGTAGGTCTTAGGTTAGGAGGATCACAGCCATTAACAGAGGTGGGAACGAGTGGCCTAGCTCGACTCTCATATTTGCCCATCCACGATCAGCAGACGATTTTTCTAAGGCATGGGGGCAAGAAGATCCAGAAGCTCTCAAAGTCAGATAGAGGCCGAATGTTGAGTCGAGGTGGAGATTGTTAGAATTTGACAACTCAAATTTGACTCACAGCAAGAGAAGAATAAATATCAGCAAGCAGTCAAGCTAGCTTAAATATGGGATTGAGCCAGCTCAGACTGAGATCGAGCCGACTCTAATCATAGTCGAGCCAATCCTCTTAGGTAGAAAAAAAGTAGGTGTTGGCCAAGACACAGTCGAGCCAGCTCGACCTCTGATAGAGCTAGCTTGATGGTGATGAATAGAACAAGACAGTGTTTTCTATTTGGACTCGGATTGTGATTAATCCAAGGGATCTATGGGAGTTGTACATGGACCATCGGATCCAGCTGCCATGGAGGGCTGCGGTCATGATCTGAAGGTTGAAAAATATTTCAAGACTCCATCAAGACCATGTTTGACTCATGTTAGGAGAAAGAGACCTATTAAGATTCCTATGATGTACTGAGAAGAGGATTCTCATCCTATTTAAAGGCCTAAGGTGCTTTGGATCTAGGTGTGGCACGTATGTAATGGAGGCATGCAAAGAGGCTCAGGCAGCTGCCAAGAGGAGCTTGGTAGAGCACCAAGTATGTGCAGCCCATAAGAGAGAGTAGTAATAGGTGCATAGCATCCAATGCATAGGCCGTGAGGGTAGAGCGTCTTATAGCTTCTAAGAGTCTCCTTGAAATTCTGAGAGAGCTTTTGTGAGGATAGCTTCTAGTTGAGAGAGATTTGTGTATAGTGAGTTGAGAGTGAATATTCTCTTTTTGTACTTATTTTTTTCTTTCATAGTGGAGCCTTGCATGCCCTATGGAGGCGAGCCATTAGACTGATCCATATAGTTGATTATTTTCTTATTTTATTTTTCTTTCTTCCTACCATAATAATTTGGTACTAAATCCTCAATAAGTAGTATTAGAGGAGTTGATATCATCAACAGACCCTGCACTAATGTCCCAAGATGAACCTACACCTTCTTATTATTCTTCTTCTTGTTCTTAAAGGGTCAAAAACTAGTAGAAGACCCTCCCACCATATTCACCGACTCCTTATGTAGCTGGTGATCCTTCTTAAAGTTTTGAAGAAATCCTAGTAACCCGTGGTAGTTAACTTCAGGCTTTCTCATTCGAAAATGAGTAAGAAAGGGGAGGTAGGACTTGGGCAAGAAGTTTAAAATAGCACCTTTACCAAGCTGCTCATACAAAGAAAAGCCAAGCTTGCTCAAATGCTCAATCTTCTTGATCATATACAATACATAATCAATGACTGAAGCTCCATCCATCATCTATGCATTGAAGATGGCACAATTAGTCTTATGCCTCTCAATGTCGTCGGATGTGCCAAAAGACTTATTCAACACTTAAAGCATGTCTTATGGCTGAGCTGACTCAAACTTACAACTAAACTCATCACTTATAACTGCCAGGATGATGCAATGCACCATGGTTCAATCATTGAGCCACTCCTGATAAGTATCTCTGACCGTGCCACATGCTTTTGGGGTTGGCTCTTTAGGGGCCAGATCTATCAGAATATATAAGATTCATTCATGCTCCATGACAATCATTAACTTATGATACCAGCTATCGAAGTTGGATCTCACCAACTTATAATTGTCGAACAATGACCAGAGCGATAGGATAGTGGCCATAACTATATAAAAAAAAACTAAAAATTTAATTAGTAAATGATTTATTAAATCTAAAGATTTGGACTTTAATCGAAAGGTTCTCCTACTATTTTATTTGAATTGATCATCTCTTCCACTAATTTAAGAAATTATCCTAATTCTTTAATGGGTATTAAAATCCATATAGACTGCACACAAATCCGACTTTGGCCGATCGATCCATGTGCATCTATAGGTAGGTTCATAACCAATTATTTCTCTACATAGTTTCTAGTACTTTAATTTTGCTCTAGAATTCTAATTAGTAGGCTTTGGCCTTCACTAAAAAGATCCAGTTAGGTTCAACCATTAACATACCATATTTGGTCCATCTAACTAATGAATGATTAAGCCCAACTATGGTTGGTTAGCCTAACCACCATTTAGAGAGATGTGATTAAGAAATCATATTATTAATGATAATTCTAATAGCCAATAAGCACCAAGCCTTTGGGCCTCCAATGATTATCCAACTAGTGGATCCATTATCACTTAACTTAATGGAAGGCTATCATCAAGTTATTACCATGACTATTTCATTTTAAGAATTTAATAATTTTAGAGGATTTGATTAACTTGTTTTAGAGAAGAGAGAAAGAAAATTAACTGGCTAATCATGATCATCCCACTAACTTCACCAAGTCAGATCAATGGAGACCAAAGATAAGCCGGTTTAGGGCATCTAAATCAGTCACATTGATTTACCTAGCTGACATGGGTCTGCTTAAATTATCAAGTGATCTGATCAAAACATGTATCACCAAAAAGGCTAGATAAGTGAGATTGGTGGGAGGGATATGCCATTAACTCACCAAAGACCAAATTAGTATGAGTAGCTCCCAATTAAAGACCATTGGTCATAAACCATCAGACTTACCTTAGATATCAATGGTTAATTAGTTTCGATTGGATTCATCTAACAGTTTGGGCTAGACCATTTAGCCAAGAATCAAGTCCATTGGATTCTCATTAAAGATATGGACTTGACTAACTATAACTATTGTAATTGATCTATAGAGTCCTTGACCTAATCTAAGACAACATTTGATTAGATTTAGTCAATTCTTTGATTAAGTCCATTCTTTAAACTAACCTTAGGTCTAACCTAATTAATGGACCTAATTCATTCTAACTCATTAACCTATGTTTTATGATTTTTATCTTAGGATCTTTATTTCATAATCCTAGATCCTAAATAATAATCCCTTAATTCTTAATTAAGTGTTGGGTTGAGTGTTGGGGATCGGCATTTCGAAAATGATTTTCATGTTTGTAAAATATTTTTATAACCTTGTACTATCAACTAGTTGCATGTTTGATTTATAATTAATATACATAAAATCATAAATCTACTTTAGATCTAATCTAAACACATTCATGATAAGTGAAATAATTTCAATTCTAACAAATCATAAATCACTTTGATCAAATCTAATAATTTTATGATTGATTTTAGATTTGCACGTATGAGGGCAACCTTTACACTATAAGAAATAAACCTTATAGTAGGACAACCTTATAAGATTAGTCCATGCAATCTAAATTTATTATTTTTAAATTTAAATAGTTTAAAATCTATTAAATCATAAATCTATTTAGATCATATTTAACATATTTTTGATTAATTTTAGATCTGTATGAACTAGGACAATATTTTTGCTATAAGGGATAAACCTTATAGCAGGACATCTTTATAAGATCAGTGTATGTGATCTAAATATTTAATTTTAGATTTAATTTATAGATTATAATTTAAATTTAATCTAAATAAATAATCTAAACATGCATAAGAATCATGTCAAGCAGACCTAGGCTTTGACACCAATTGTAGGAAATTCTAGGGTTTACATGCATCTATTTTAAGATATTTTTCAAAATAAGATATTCAAGGGTTTACATGATTATAGGAAATAATCTATAAAATATGTATCTAACCCCTAGATCTAGGATCTTATGACATGATTTATGCAAGTATTAAATTTAAAAATTAAACATGAGATAGAAAGAAAGATGTTGATCATATCAACATCAAATATATTTAGCTCTAATATGGACATCTATTAAGATCAAATCTCAATACCTTTTCATGGATCAAGAACTCTACTTGCTGATATGAGGTTGAGGTAGTCACTTCAAGCTGCATAGGTGGCCACCTCCACAGGTAATCCACACAAAGCCTTGAATCTAATCAAAAGTTCAGAAGCTGGAAATTAGCTTGATGTGCTAGCACCTTGTTGATCCTTCTTCGATGGTTGATCACAAATCTCTTTCTTCGACTTGCTTGAACCTTCCAAGGATCACAGAACACTCAGAGGAGGACTAGAAAGTGATCTTTCTACCTTACTTTTCTCTTAAAAGATTTGTGGAAGAAGATGTAAGAAAAACCCTAGAAAAGACCCTTCTTCTCTCTTTCTTTTCTCTCACCAGGATACTTAAACTTTTGTCCTCACAAAAACCCATGCCCAAGACCCTCCTGGATCTAAGAATCGCATGCCCAAGCCCTCTCTTACTAATGAATTCTTTGTAGAAATTCCATGCCCAAACCTCTCTTAAATAGAGAGATATGAGAGAGTCCTTATCTAGGTCAAACACCTAGAAAGGAATGTCCAAACAAGATAAGAATTGGGATGCTCGACTTTCGGGTGCCTCCTCCTTTTCCTTTTGGCATGGGAAACTAGGATATTATGCACAACCTTTCCTCTATTTCCACCAAAAAAATTGGCAAGAAATCTGGTTGATTGGCACTACAATGGGATAGGGTTTTGGGTCTCAACAAACTCTATCAAATAGAGTTTTAAATCAAAACAACTTCTTTGCTTTGACTTGGTCCCAAACAAATTTCCATCTAAGAAAGTGGGAGGGCATAGGGGCATGCATGGGCTTCCTAGGTGTGAGGGATTTTATGCAAATCCTAAGGGAGAGGCATGGGCAAGGGTGAGGTGGTGCAAGAGAGAGAGTCTGAGTCAAACTGGGACTTTCATGTTTTGACTATTCAAAGCAATTTCTAAGCCCAATCAAATTATAACTTGTGCAACCTAATTCATGATGATCTTAGTACAACTAAGAGCCCATTTAAATCAGATTAAATCAAATTTAATTCTTGCTTAAATTCTAATTAAATTAGAAATTAGGTGCATACAACTCCTAATTCAACAGAAAATTGATCTCCCTTGCAATTGGCTTATCCCATAAACCAATTGGACTTGACCTAATCAAGTCCAAACCAATCCCAATTGAATCTCATTTAAATAGACTTGATCTTAACCCTAATGCTTAATCAGATTAAGCCAATTACCAATCTGATTGCTAATTAATCCTTCAACAACACTTGCATTGGGTTAAACATTAATTGCGTTGATTGTTTGACCTTAAAATGATTCTTAACCACTGATCAACCATTCGATCAAATAGATACCTTTAATATGTGTGACCCCATAGTTCGAACCAAAGCTAGTAGTATAGAAATAAATTTTTGTACCAATCGAAGTGACCATCTAGCAATAGTACTCGATGGCTAGATAGGTCAAATGTATAAAGCAACAATCTAGAACCCATATGGATATGGTTTCCGTATAATTCATTTCCTTGGCTATGAATGCTTAAAAGATAACTCAGGGTTTAACTATCAATCTTGATTAGATCATCCACATTGTATTTCAAAATATCAATCCATCGCATGAATTATCCAGGCCAAGATTTTACTAAACTAAAATATAGTGATGCATTATTTTCAAACTCTTAAAATGGTCAATTCCATCATGATCACTCACCAACATCATAAGTACTTAACTATGCTCAAAAATCTTCCATCACTGAATTAAAAATTTAGATAACCTGACACCAAAGCACATGAGTTACTTACAGGCCACCATGGTGATCTTAAGTCCAAGGGATACTTATACCCATATCCCATTAGAGAAATTCTTGATAGTAGAATGCTCTAAAGTTAGTCATGTTCAGTAATGATGTACCCCTATATCTCACCTGTATGCTATGCTAGTATCTTCACACATCTTAGTTTAAAGGACAACCAATCTATATGGAACACAACGATCTATACTCGATGAACATTGTCATCCTAGTAAAACAACATATTATTTGGTCATAAATATTTTAAAGACTAATCAATAAATTCTCTCTTTATCAAATCTAAATAGTCCTATGAACTTTGTCATAATATAGGAGTTTATTATAAGATATACATTTATGATGAAAAATGTAAGAATAAATTTTTATTTAATAATAAATAATTTATATTTATAATATTAGCACAATCATCAATAGGCTAATGATTGGCTTTGGGATATATTTTTTAAAATAGCTTGGATAATTAAATCCAATTAGCCTTAAGTTAAATCAAGTCTAATTAAATTAAATTTGATTTAAATTAATTATGACTTGATTCATCATTTAATCAGATCCAATTAAATTGCAACACTTATAATTAAGTCCCTCAGCTAATAATTAGCAGTTAACAAATCTATAATGTTTACAAATTTATAGTTTCCAAATTCAAACAATCAATCTAATTGATAATTTGAATTGGATTCAAGCCAATGATCGGGTCAAGCTCCTTTTGTGTGTAATTCCTCAAGTTCTTTTCTATTTGATAGTGAGATATAGGATGATCTCGATCATAGTATCATTGAAACTCCTTTCGATGGGTTAGAATGATTCTAACTCACCTCAATAAGGATTGTTGATCCAAAAATGATCCTAGTGAGTTCTTATAATCCACCAATGTCACCTAGCAATATGTCGTAGCAATCTAGTAGAATAGAAGAATGAACTCCTATGTGCAGTTACCATGTGACTAGTTTCTCTATCATGAGTCTCGACTAGATGAAGGTCAAAGAGAACTCGTCAAACCTCATCATCAGTCATATGTCAGATTGGCTCAACTCGAGTTCATTTGTGAATCCTATGAAAAGTCTTTTCTAGTATTCATACTTGCTCTAGCTAGAGACTTCCTAAACTCAGTTTTATGAATCATATAAGATTACTCCTTTTCTACTAAGGTCGATAGATTCCATCTTGGTGCATCTTGCTCAAATAGTGAACCTGAACCCACTATAACCAACATGCATAGCAAGGATCTGAATAGCTAGGGGCCAAGAAAACAGCAGTCAAAGTAAGTAGCCTCGTTGTGAATAACCAATACACCATAGGTTAAAAGACTAGTCACACCACTATAGCATCGATAAAACCACTGACAAGTGAGCAAACATCCAAGTGGTTTCTCATATCGGTCATACTAATGTAAGTTGTTCCCTAACAACCACCTGCATTTTTCGCCCAATGTCTCCACACTATAGACTCAAAACTCATTTGTCCAAAAGGTAGGTGATTGTTAGATATGTGTGCCCTAGAAGTCAGAATTGGCTAACACTTGTAATACACATCTAAGGGCAAAATTATAATTTTGACTATAAATAATAAAATGAATAATTTTCTATCATAGTGTGTATTTGAAAGTGTCTGTGATACATCCCTTGAGTTAATGGTAATGGTAGTTCATATTTTCAAGAGTTGAAAATTTAAGACACGAATAATCATTATTAACTCATAAAATGCTCCCGACCATAGGATCATCACGAGGATGGTGATTGATCCGAAAGGTTGGTGTACAATCGCTTCTCTTTAGTAGATGAGTCTTGAGTCTATGGTGTGGAGACACTAGAGCGAGAGTACAGGTACTCGTTAGAGAACGAGGGCACTGAGCGTGACCACCTCGAGTAGTCATTAGGAAGTCTACCTTCTCGTCAATGACTGACTCGATGCTGCAGTAGTGTGTCTGGTTCTTTGACCTGAGATGCATCGGCAGTTCACCTTGAGGGTGTTATAGTTTGACTACACCATTACTCGGTCTCCTAGCCATATGGAAACCCTGAGGTGTATGTTGGCTATAGCATGTTCATTGTAGGAACTGGATTGCATCAAGATGGAATCTATCTACCTCGGTGGTATAGAGGAGCAGCCCTATGATGATCATGAGAATCAAGTCCAGAAGCCCATGGCCATGGTAGAGTGAAATAATAGAAAGAGTTTCTATTTAGATTTTCACATTGGACTCGAATCGAATGATTACATCATATGACAGAGAGACTAGGGTTTGACGAGTTCACCTTAACCCTAATCTGATCGGGGCTCAAGATAGAAGAACTTAATCACACAGGTAGCTGCACCAAGAGGTTCGCATTCAGCTCTGATGGGTTGCCACCATATACTGCTAGGTGTCACTGGTGGATTTTGGGAGCAATTAGAAATGATTTAGATGATCGATCATTCTAGCTGTTCTCGAATCAGAAGAGAGTTCTGATCCATCGAAAGGAGTTTCGATGATGTCGATGATAGAGATCATGACATATCCCATTACCATACAGAACTGAACCTAACTGGGTCACACAAACAAGGGTTTGAATCTGGTGATCATCAATTGAACTGATCTAGTTCAATTGATCTGAATGAGATTCAATTAGGTTCAAGGAAATCGTGCTAGCACTCGATTGAACCTAACGTTCTTCTTTTGCTATCATAAATAAGTTGTCCTGATCTGAGCCAAAGGAGTTTGTGCTCAAACTCAGGCCTTCATATGGTCTGACTGGAGGTTGTCCAAGTCAGAAAAGGTTGTCTTATTTGTAAATTTGACATTACCTGCCATTTTTGGTCACCTGCCATTTTCTTGTTCTTTTGACTTTGGTCAAAAGTCTACCTTTGACTGGTCAAACGTTGATTGACCACTTTGACTTTTGACCACATGTCATGCACCTATTGGAGAGCTGGTGGGGGCCTGTCCCCCTGCCAGAAACCTGGCAAGGAGAAGGGCGCACGCCACCCTAAGGCGTGCGTGCCCAAGTTGGAGGCGCCTAGGAGTCCTTTGTTGGGACTCCAGGACTCCATCTCCTTTTTGGATTCCAATTAGAGTCTTCTTTGAAGATCTTACCCAACTTTGACTGGTCTTAGGGCCCTCTAAGAGGAATCCAGGGGACTCTCTATTCCCACCAATCAGATTTAGATCTGATTTCACAAAGGGTTGTGATTGGTTGGGAAGAAGAGGAGTTGGATCACAGCTTAGTCTATAAATAAGACCCTGCGCCCAACTCAGATTTAGAGATTCAATGCAATTTCCCCATGCCCCAAGGCCCTCTCCCCTCCTTCTCCATGCCATAGTCTCTTCTCCCTCTCCTCTCCACGTCAAAAGGAGTTTTGGACCTTGGTTGGTGCGATTCAGAGATCAAAGAAAAGGCGATCAAAAGAAAGAAGGCTGCGCTGCTGCAAAGGACGACTGCTCATCTTCAAAAGAGTTTTGAAGATCCTCCAGATCAGATCCAGATCTGATTTTTGGAGGTGTGATAGAGAAGAAGAGGATCTCCAGATCCAACCCGAGTGGATACCGGTAGAGGCCAGGCGCTTGCGTGGCTAAGATCCAGAACCTTCCGCTGCAAACAGGATCATCAACAGGGTAATAGGATTACCCAAATCAGGTAAATTAAATTTGATTTAATTTATCTTTTTTATTTTATTTTATTAAAATAATAAGAATCAGATCTGAAATATATCAAAGATCTGATTGGGATCAAGAGAAAAATTTTTGAAATATATCTCTTGATCTGATCAGATCTGAACGAACCTGGACCGGGAAATCAGGATTTCCTTCAACTGGTATCAGAGCCATGGTTCTAAATTGTTTAGATCTGATTTTAAATTTATTTTAATTAGAAAATAATAATTTTAGATGTCACATGAGATGTGATCAGATCTGAAATCAGAAAATTAAAAAAATTAAATAATTTGGATCTAAGATTAGAAGATATGCATGACTAGTTCTAGAATAGAATAGTTCTATAGAATAGTCTTGCATATTTTTGATTTAATCTGATTAAATCATATTTTAGATCTTTTTATTTACTATTTTTTGATATTATAAGTGTTATAATAACATCTAAAAAATAGCAAATAAAAATTATTTAATTTTTGAATATCATATGAGATATGATTGATGCATGTCTAGACTAGTTGTAGAATAGTTCTACATAATTGTCTAGATTAGAATTTATTTTGATTAGATCAATTTAAATCTAATTTTTTAGATTATTATGAGATAATTTAGATCTGAAAACATGCATGATTTGATACATGAGATGTATGCAAAATATGCCATGATTAGATCTACTTTATATATGAGATATATGATATAGATCTGATATTGTTTTATAGTATTGAATGTTCCTGATTAAGGCGTTCCTCTTGGCCGTCCGGTCATAAGAACGAAGAAGGGTTTAAAGGCCCTCTCTTCCCATTCGATGGGGTGTTCTTATGATGTGTAGGGGTGCTGCGTGTTCGTCCTTAATCAGAAACCCAAAACTTACTTTCTGCAAAACCCTAGATCCTGAAACCCTAGGATTTATTGTGCATATTTTGTTTATGAACCCTACTTAATTAAGAATTAAGTTTATGGAATATTAATTAGGTCTAAAATTGAGAATTTCAGATCTAAGACATATTCATAATACTGGGTTCGGGCTTGGGTAGCTCAATTAGGTCTAAGCGGTTGATCAAACCGAATCAAGAGTTGGTTAGATGGGATCAACAATGCTTAAATTGACCAGCCTAATAGGATTAAGTCTGGGTCAAGATCGAGTCACGATCAAGCAAGACCTAATTAGG
The DNA here is from genome assembly GCA_006176705.1 of Cocos nucifera. NCBI lineage: Eukaryota > Viridiplantae > Streptophyta > Magnoliopsida > Arecales > Arecaceae > Cocos > Cocos nucifera. Next base: position 202,290 of record QRFJ01003318.1, read on the forward strand.
CTCAGAGGTTAGAGTCTGGATTGTAGGCTAACCCAATTGGTTCTGACTCAACAATTTGGTGTCTAAGGTAAGTTTGGCATAGACGACCGACTGGTTTTTAATTGGAAGCTACTCGACCTGAATGCGTTCTTGTACGAGTTAATGGCATATTCCTTCCACCGGTCTCACTTACCTGGCCATATCTGTTGACACAGTTCTGATCTGAGGTGGTCAATAATCCGAGCTAACCCATGCCACTAGGTTAGTCATAATTGTTATGACTAAGCCAAGTCTAGTTTAATGAGACCTGAATCAATTCTCCCTAAGAAAAGATTAAGTCTGAGGTCTTCCACCATTGTAGATGTGCGGGCCCTTCCCGGGGTTGATTGTTCTCGGCTGGATACAGTGGCTCAGTTGCACCGGGAAGATGCAACCATGTCTATTAGGCATTGGATGCTATGGGCTGGAGGATGAGTTGGGCTCAATATTTTGGATACGGTGAGAGACTCAATTAGGAACCCAGTCTATGCAAATGGTGGGTCTGACTTAACTAAGGAGTGGATCAATATTCCGGATACGGTGAGATTCATGAATTAGAGACCAAGTTTGGGTGCACCATGATTAGAGAATCATTGAACAAGAGTTGTTCACTCATTGGCTAACCCATCACCAATAACTGTTAGGTGAGGTGATGAGTCAGTTGGTGAGACCGCACCACCCACTAGAAATCATTAATCGTGGAGATTTTCGCATCTCTACAGAGGGAGTGTAGGGATCCGAGAAAATAGTGGGAGCTAATTTGTTTAAAAATAAAATCCCTAAATAAATTGGTCAAGTCAAAATTACAGTATCTAACTAGAATCTTTGACTCTCTACAGGAAAAAAAATGTCTGCGTCCAACCCATTGGCACGTATCCTGGACACACATAGACTGACTGGACCCAATTATAAAGATTGGCTCAGGAACTACAAAATTATTTTGGGTTCCGAGAAGTTAACCCATGTTTTGGACCAGGACCCTCCCACCTTACCAGCCCGTCCATCTGTTGAACAGAGAGCGTCTCTGGAAAAATGGATTGACGAAGATAATAAGGCCAGATATTACATGTTGGGCTCGATGTCTGATGAGCTCCAGCGCCAACATGAAGGATATCGGGACTGCTCGCCAAATGTTGGCTCACCTGCAGGAGATGTTTGGTGAACAGAGTCGCGCAGCCAAATATCAAGTCACAAAATGACTTTTTAAGGCTAAGATGCGTGATGGGCAGTCAGTCCAAGATCACTGTCTGACAATGATCAAGGACATGGAAGAGCTTGAGAAGCTCGGTGTGAAGTTGGACTTGGACCTGCAGAACGATATTATTCTGCAATCCTTGACTGATGCATATGGGCAATTCATCATGAATTACCACATGCATAAACTTCAGAAATTCCTTGGCCGAGTTAATGAATATGCTGGTTACCGCTGAGCTTTCTATGAAAGGTTCTAAAGGCTCAGTTCTTGCTATGGAACGGACTTCTTCCAAAAGAAAGTCTTAAAAGAAAAAGTCTGTGAAAAAGCATGGAAAGAAAAAGAAGTCTGTGTCTGTGAAAAAGCAAAAGGTGGAAGGATCAAAGAAGAAGAAGGCAGAATCGAAAAGGCCGATGGCAAAGGAAAGTGTTTCCATTGCAACAGCGACGGCCATTGGAAGCGGAACTGCCCTACTTACCTGGCCACCCTGAAGAACAAGAAGGAAGGTCCTTCTGGAGGTATGCTCGTTATTGAGTCTAACCTTACGGTTTCTTCTGCATCCAGTTGGGTGCTTGACTCTGGTTCTAGTGCTCATCTGTGCACTTCTATGCAGGGTCTTGAGGATAGCAGGAGGCTGAGGGATGGAGACATGATCCTACGCATCGGTAATGGAGCAAGAGTTGCTGCAGTAGCCGTGGGAACATACCCTCTTCGATTACCATCTGGTTTAGACTTAGTTTTAAAAGACTGTTATTATGTGCCTGCAGCTAGCAGGAATTTGATTTCTGTTTCATGCTTAGCACAAGAAGGTTATGTGATCACCTTCTTTAAGGACCATTGTAACATTCTTTATGAAAGAAATAAAATTGCAAATGGTTTCCTTATTAATGGTCTTTATCAGCTACATATTGATGTACCTATTTTTAACTATCGAGCAAAACGTGAATGCCAAACGACCTAGGGATAGTCCAAACGACAGATATCTATGGCACCTGAGATTAGGTCATATAGCAGAAGATAGGATCAACAAATTGGAGAAAAATGGGCTATTGAGTCCATTGACTTTTGAGTCATATCCAACTTGTGAATCTTGTCTTCAAGGCAAAATGACTAAACTCCCTTTTGTTGGACATGGGGAGAGGGCCACAGATCTCCTTGCCCTAGTACATACTGATGTGTGCGGCCCATTTGATGTGCCGGCTAGAGGCAATTTTGTCTACTTCATTACCTTTACCGATGATCTGTCTAGGTATGGGTATGTGTATCTTATGAGACACAAGTCTGAAGCTTTTGAAAAGTTCAAAGAATTCAGACATGAAGTAGAAAAACAAACTGGAAAACCCATTAAGGTTCTTCGATCAGATCGAGGAGGTGAATACCTTAGCCGGGAATTCCTAGACTATCTCAAGGAAAATGGCATAGTCTCTCAATGGACTCCACCAGGAACACCTCAACTCAACGGGGTTTCAGAATGGAGAAATCGGACTCTATTAGGATATGGTTCGATCCATGATGAGCTTCACAGACCTCCCTGATTTTCTTTGGGGACACTTCATTGTTAACTTCAATCTATCTACTGAATAGGGTTCCCTCTAAAACCGTTCCTACCACACCGTATGAGATATGGCACGGTAAGAAACCAAGTCTGAGTCATCTCAGAATTTGGGGTTGTCCGGCTCATGTCAAAAGACAACAAGCGGACAAGTTAGAGTTTAGGTCCTTTAGAGCTCGATTCATAGGATATCCTAAAGAGTCATTAGGATACTATTTCTACATTCCAGAAGACCACAATGTGATTGTGAGTCGACATGCCATCTTTCTTGAAAAATAGTTTATTCAAGATAGCGGCATTGGAAAGCAGATCAAGCTTGATGAGAAAGTCTCACAAGCAGAACGAGCTAAGGACCAAGTGGAACCAAATCAGGTTGAGCCAATAAGAACACTACCTCCTCCACCTCGTAGATCGGAAAGAGTTTTCCGTCCCCCTGAAAGATACTTAGGTATTATTTCAGAGGATGTAGAGGAAATGTTCCTCATAGGTAATGGTGCTCATGGTGATGATCCCAAAACCTACAACGAGGCGATATCAGATATCGACTCCGAGAAATGGCTAGAGGCAATGCAAGTCAGAAATTGACTCGATGCACTCAAACCAAGTCTGGACCTTGGTAGATCCACCAGAAGGTATAGTACCTATTGGGTGTAAATGGATCTTCAAGAGAAAGATTGGTGCAGATGGGAATGTGGAGACATTCAAGGCTAGACTAGGTGGCAAAAGGTTATAGTCAACGCGAAGGCATTGACTATCAGGATACCTTTTCCCCAGTAGCTATGCTAAAATCCATCCGCACATTGCTTGCTGTTGCAGCCTATTTCGATTATGAAATATGGCAAATGGACGTGAAAACGGCATTCCTAAATGGATATCTTGAGGAAGATATCTATATGGAACAGCCGCTAGGTTTCACATCCAGTGATACTGATCACAAGGTTTGCAAGCTGCAAAGGTCCATATATGGACTTAAGCAAGCATCTCGGAGCTGGAACACTCGTTTCAATGATGTGATCAAAAAGTTTGGTTTCATCAAAAATGAAGAGGAACCATGTGTTTTCAAAAGGGTCAGTGGGAGCGCTGTTGTCTTCCTCGTATTGTACGTGGATGACATCCTCCTTATTGGGAATGATATTCCCATGTTGACATCAGTCAAGATGTGGTTGTCCAAGGAATTCTCCATGAAAGACCTAGGTGAAGCATCCTTTATTCTAGGAATTAAGGTCTATAGGGATAGACCGAATAGGATGCTAGGACTTTCACAGAAGATGTACATAGAGAAAGTACTAAAGAGGTTTAGTATGGAAAACTCTAAGAGGGGATTAATACCCTTCAGACATGGTATTCATCTTTCCAAGAAGATGTGCCCCAGCACACCTGAGGAAATAGAACGCATGAGCAAGATCCCTTATGCTTCTGCAATAGGGAGCCTCATGTATGCCATGCTATGTACACGACCTGATATAGCCCATGCTGTGAGTGTCACAAGCAGATATCAGTCAAATCCAGGTGAAGAACACTGGACTTCTGTGAAATGTATCCTTAAGTACTTGAGAAGAACTAAGGATATGATGTTGGTCTTTGGTAATGGAGAACTCCAAGTCCAGGGATACACAGACTCGGACTTCATGTCCGATATAGATGATCGAAAGTCGACATCTGGGAGTCTGTTTGTGTGCAATGGTGGAGCTGTCAGCTGGAAGAGTTCCAAGCAAACTGTGATAGCAGATTCCACCATGGAAGCAGAATATATCGCTGCATCAGAGGCTGCAAAGGAAGCATTCTGGTACAAGAAGTTTGCTGCAGAAATTGGAGTAATGCCATCAGATGCCATTCCTCTATACTGCGACAACAATGGCGCCATAGCCCTTGCTAAGGAGCCGAGGTCTCACCAGAAAATCCAAGCACATTGAGCGGCGATACCACCTCATCCGCGATTACCTCGAGAAAGGGTTACGTCGAGGTCAAGAGAGTCAACTCCGCAGATAATGTGGCAGACCCACTTACAAAGCCGTTGGGCCAGCAGAAGATCGAAGCCCACCTTGAGAAGATGGGACTTAGACTTGTAGCCAATTGGCTTTAGGACAAGTGGGAGATTGTTAGATATATGTGCCCTAGAAGCCAGAATTGGCTGACACTTGTAATACACTTCTAGGGGCAAAATTATAATTTTGACTATAAATCAATAAAATGGGTTATTTTCTATCACATATGTGTATTTAGTGTCTGTGATACATCCTTTGAGTTAATGGTAATGATAATTCATATTTTCAAGAGTTGAAAATTTAAGACATGAATAATCATTATTAACTCATAAAATTGCTCCCGACCATAGGATCATCACGAGGATGGTGATTGATCCGGAAGGTTGGTGTACAATCGCTTCTCTTTAGTAGATGAGTCTTGAGTCTACGGTGTGGAGACACCGGAGCGAGAGTACAGGTACTCGTTAGAGAACGAGGGCACTGAGCGTGACCACCTCGAGTAGTCATTAGGGAAGTCTACCTTCTCGTCAATGACTGACTCGATGCTGCAGTAGTGTGTCTGGTTCTTTGACCTGAGATGCATCGGCAGTTCACCTTGAGGGTGTTATAGTTTGACTACACCATTACTCGGTCTCCTAGCCATATGGAACCCTGAGGTGTATGTTGGCTATAGCATGTTCATTGTAGGAACTGGATTGCATCAAGATGGAATCTATCTACCTCGGTGGTAGAGGAGCAGCCCTATGATGATCATGAGAATCAAGTCCAGAAGCCCATGGCCATGGTAGAGTGAAATAATAGAAAGAGTTTCTATTTAGATTTTCACATTGGACTCGAATCGAATGATTACATCATATGACAGAGACTAGGGTTTGACGAGTTCACCTTAACCCTAATCTGATCGGGGCTCAAGATAGAAGAACTTAATCACACAGGTAGCTGCACCAAGAGGTTCGCATTCAGCTCTGATGGGTTGCCACCATATACTGCTAGGTGTCACTGGTGGATTTTGGGAGCAATTAGAATGATTTAGATGATCGATCATTCTAGCTGTTCGAATCAGAAGAGTTCTGATCCATCGAAAGGAGTTTCGATGATGTCGATGATAGAGATCATGACATATCCCATTACCATACAGAACTGAACCTAACTGGGTCACACAAACAAGGGTTTGAATCTGGTGATCATCAATTGAACTGATCTAGTTCAATTGATCTGAATGAGATTCAATTAGGTTCAAGGAAATCGTGCTAGCACTCGATTGAACCTAACGTTCTTCTTTTACTATCATAAATAAGTTGTCCTGACTGAGCCAAAGGAGTTTGTGCTCAATCAGAGGCCTTCATATGGTCTGACTGGAGGTTGTCCAAGTCAGAAAAGGTTGTCTTATTTGTAAGACATTACCTGCCATTTTTGGTCACCTGCCATTTTCTTGTTCTTTGACTTTGGTCAAAAGTCTACCTTTGACTGGTCAAACGTTGACCATTGACACTTTGACTTTTGACCACATGTCATGCACCTATTGGAGAGCTGGTGGGGGCCTGTCCCCCTGCCAGAACCTGGCAAGGAGAAGGGGGCGCCACGCCTAGGGTGGCGTGCGCCAAAGTTGGAGGCGCCTAGGAGTCCTTGTTGGACAAGGACTCCATCTCTCTTTTTGGATTCCAATTAGAGTTCTTCTACTAAGAACCAACTTTGACTGGTCTTAGGCGCCCTCTAAGGAGGAATCCAGGGGTCTCTATTCCCACCAATCAGATTTAGATCTGATTTCACAAAGGGTTGTGATTGGTTGGGAGGAAGAAGAGGAGTTGGATCACAATTAGTCTATAAATAAGACCCTGCGCCCAACCCTAGATTCTAGAGTTTCAATTCAATTTCCCATGCCCCAAGGCTGCCTCTCCCCTCCTTCTCCATGCCATAGTCTCTTCTCCCCTTGCTCTCCACGTCCAAAAGGAGTTTTGGACCTTAGGTTGGTGCGATTCAGATCAAGAGAAAGGCGATCAAAAAGCAAGAAGGCTGCGCTGCTGCAAAGGACGACTGCTGATCTTCAAAAGAGTTTTGAAGATCCTCCAGATCAGATCCAGATCTGATTTTTGGAGGTGTGATAGAGAAGAAGAGGATCTCCAGATCCAACCCGAGTGGATACCGGTAGAGGCCAGGCGCTTGCGTGGCTAAGATCCAGAACCTTCCGCTGCAAACAGGATCATCAACAGGGTAATAGGATTACCCAAATCAGGTAAATTAAATTTGATTTAATTTATCTTATTTTATTTTTATTTTATTAGATCAATAAAATTAGATTTGAAGAATCTCATATTTAATTTGAATCTAAGAGAAAAATTTTTAAAATATCTCTCTTGATCAAATCAAGTTTTGAACAAACCTGATCTAAAAAATAGGATTTTTCCTTCAGTGATCCATGTACTGATCTAACTAGATTGATCACCATCCTTCATGATAATTCTTCAATCTGGAGCATTTATAAATTAACCACTAATAATATATGTCTCAAATTCTCAATACCTTGAGAATATATAAAATCATCTTTACTAATTTCTAGGATGATTCATGGATACATACAACATGAATGGTAATAAAAACTATCCATCAAGTACAAAAACATATCCTAGAGAAAGGAATATGTTAGCCAAGATTGGGTTCTAGGTTATATACCTAAACCCTATCTTCTCAAGATAGGCTTTGGTCTTTGGCTGGCTAAGTGACTTGGGTCTACCACATCCTATGTGGAGTCTATTTTTTGCTTCTCTATGTATTTCTACTTGAGACAATCACATATGATGCTGCTCTATGTGTTTGAATTTCTTGTGAGACCTTGGCTCATTAGCGAGGGCTAATGGCCATTATCTTTGCAGTACCATGGTATCTGATGGCACGACATCTAGTCCTGCAATTAACATAAAACTAGAATGCATCCTACAAATCTATAGCATACTCAACTTCTCTTGATCGGTTACTTAGAACCCTTCCAACATACCGAACCAACAACGCTCAAGAACACACTCTGATGTAGACTTTCTATCATTAGTATGAGTGTATCCTTCCACTCTTAGTTCTAACCCTTCTCTAAAGACTAGAAATAAATTCTTAGTGCTTCTCAAGTACTTAGGGATGTTTTCACAACAAGCTAATGCTCTCAACTTAGATTCGACTAATATCTGCTTATGACTCTCATAATAAGATATATATCAAGTCAAGTACATAGCATGGCATATACCTATGCCCAAGAGGGTAGTAGACCCCTCTTGGAGGTTTCTACACTGAACCTTTTCAGCACCTCTTCGATGTATCTTTTTGTGAAAACCCAAATATCCTTTAAGATCTATCTCTATAAACCTTTATTCCTAGAATATAGGATGCTTGCCTTAGGTCTTTTAAGAAAATTATATATACAACTATTTTCTAACCAATGTCAGCATGGGAGACTGCCACTGACCTTCATGTAAACATATGATTCCTCCTCATTTTTTATAAAATCAAATCATTTGATTATATCATTAAACTGAGTATTCCAACTCTGGGATTCTTGCTTAAATTCATATATGGACCTTTACATTATGATCTCCATCACTAGAAGTGAAATTTATAGATTGCTCTGTTTACATATCTTTCCAAGATATCCATTAAGAAGGGCTATCTACACATCCATTTCTTGAGGTCAATGTCCAACATCGCCTCGTTGTAGGTTTTTGGGATCATGTCTATGTTCCCCATCTCCTATTGAAAACACTTTCTTTGAATTCTTTGTAAGAATAGAAAATACCTTCAAAAGAATGGGAGAACCTACTAGATCTATGTGGTGGAGGAGATACTACATGAACTGGCTTATTATGAATAGATTCTATAGGTCCTATGGCTCGTTAATCTTTAGAGACCATCCCTTTGAGCTTATTCTTCCACTGTCTCTATTCTAGATAAACTATTTTTCAAGAAGAGAGCATGATAGCTCACAATCAGATTATGATATATTGGAAAGAGAAAGTAGAATCCTTGACTCTTAAGGATACCCCATGAAATGTGTTCTAATAGACCTATCCTCTAATTTGTCCGCCATGCCATATCTCATACGGTGTGGTAGGAAAAGATTTAGAATGAACCTTATTCAAAAAGTAAATTTTAGAAAATAAAACATGTCCCTAAAGAAATAAAAGTTAAATCAACGAAGTTCATAATGGACTGGACCATATCTCAAACAATGCCATTCCTCCATACAGATATCCTACTGAGCTAAGGTATACAAGAAGGGTTCCATTGTAATACTATGCCATTTTCTTTTAGAAAATCAAGAAATTTTCTATTTGATATTGCCTCCTTGATCTAATCAAGGTACATTTAGGATTTTCTTGATTTACTTTTCTACTTCACATCTGAATTCTTTGAACCTTTCAAAGATTTCAGATTTGTATCTTATATACATACCCATATCAAGACTAATCTTGGATAAAGGTGAGAAGTAGAGATAACCTTCCTTATTTGGCTTATAAAATAGGCCACACACATCAAATGTGTACCAGGATAAGTATATCAACAGTCCTATCCCCTTATCCCATAAAGGGTAATTTGGTCATTTATCCTTAAAAAGATGATTCATTGACTAGATATGACTTAACAGTTAATGAGCCCAAATGTCCATGTTTCCCTAGTCGGTAAATTATTTCTTCTCTTATATGACCTAGCCTTAGGTACCATATATATATACTTCAGGTTTATTTGATGTCTGGATCTCTCAGACCCAGTGGCATTTATTGTTTGCTCAAATAAGTTCAAGATGCATGACCATGCAAATTATAGAGACAATCTCTAAGAACTAAATCCAAACAGTAGTTGCAGAGGTTATGTTTTCATAGCCATAGTGTAACTCTTGCACCATTACCAACTTGATGGGTTACTCTACTTTCCCTCAGCCCTCTACTTTTTCTTAGATCCTTTACTAAAGTGCATAAACAAGCATTAGAGTCTAATACTCAACTAGGAGAAGAGGAAACTATAAGATCAGTTTTGAGCAATTTCAACATACCTTCTAATGGTGTGTCCTTGTTTCTTTAGGCTCTCTAGGTATGTAAATCTAAACTTTGCAAGGTCCCTTAGTTACCAATATATTGACCAATTTAGATAAGGTACTATAATGATTATTCATATGGTAGTTTCATAAATTACCCATGAAAATCATGAAGGTATTGCAAGATCAAATCCACTAGCAATTTCTTATGCATGGTTATGTCGAGCTTCTCATACTCTTTAATGTGCTTGATCATTGTCAAATAGTGACCATGGACAAAATGCCAATCACGCATTTTGTGCACTATGCAATTCTGATCACCATACAACTATTGTAGATGAGTTAGCATATCATTGGTATTCTACATATCCTTATGCATATATTGGAATTCATCAATTATGGACTTCAATTTATAGCACCTAACTTCATTGTCATTGTCTAGCCAATTGTCAAGCATAGCTCATTAACTATGGACTAGACAGGTTGATGACATAAGGATAATCTAGTCAAGAATATAGCTTAATTTTTCAATAACTAAGAACAATTCTTAGGTTTCTAAGACAGAATATGTAATTGATTTTGGTTAAGTGGTTGATATCTAGGATTTGAGCTAGAGGGTTGGAAGCTGAGATAATAAATCATAGAGAGTAAACATTTTAATTAGATGATTGTATTTATAAATGTTTGTTCTAAGAACTTTATGTTGGGAATGGTGTCTCAAAGCCAATCGTTAGTCTGTTAACAGTTGAACTAATTTTTATATTTATATAAATTATAAAAAAATAAATATTATTTTAGCATTGTTCATCATAAATTTTTTTCATCTTCTAATGAACTCTTGTATTGTGGTGAAGTCTTTATGACTATTTAGAATCAACAAAAGAGGGATTTGTCATTTAGTCCTTAAACCTGTTCGTGATCAAATGATATGTTGTTACCATGGAGGACAATATTTATCAAGTGTAGATCATTATGTGCCATATGAGTCGATTATCCTCTTAACCAAGGAGTGTGGAGACACTCGTATGGAATGCAGGTAAGATGTAGGGATATATCTGCACTGAACATGACCAACTTTAGAGCTTTTCTACTGCCAAGATTTGCTCCAATGGAATATATATATAACTATCCCTCTGATCTGAGATCACCATGGTGACTTTTGAGTAACTCACTATGCTTTGATGCCAAACTATCTGAATTTCTAATTTAGTGATGAAAGATTTTTAGGTACAATCAAGCACTTGAGAAGTCGGTGTGTGAATCAAGATGGGATTGACCACTCCGAGTTCAGGAGCTATATTCAATTGTATTTTAATGTAGCAAAGCTTTGGCCAGGATAGTCCTAGTGAGGAGTCACAAGACTGATTGTGTTGAGACATGATATGAATGTATTTTTTAAGATTAGCAGTTTAACTCTGAGTAATGCTAAACATAGAGGTCAAAGGAATGAATTATGTGGTAACCATATTCACGTAGGTTCTAAATATCGTGATTATGATTATTCGACCTATAAGGACGTTGGGTATCATTGCTAGATGGTCAGTTTAATTAGTACAAAATATGGTTCTTCTGCTATCCACATAGGCTCGAACCTGTGAGGTCACACACATTAGAGGTTCCTACCTAATCTGATGGCTGATGTAGGATCCCACTAGATTAGGACTTTATGGTCAAGAGCTCCACTAGACTAAAACTCTTCGATCAAGAGTCCTACTACATTAAGACTCTGATTCCTGATTGTACGAGACTTTATGATCAAAAGACCCACTAGTCTGGGACTTTATGATCACGAGTTCTACTTATTTGAGACATTGGGGTCAAGAGTCCCACTGGTTTGGGACTCTTCGATCAAAAGTTTCATATCGATGGGACTCTGTTGCCTGAATATCCATTGGATTTAGACTCTATGTTTGCGAAAGATTTAATTAGTATTTAACTACTAATTAATTTTATTTAATTGAGTAAAAAATTTTGGTTCAAGTTTAATTAATTGGGATTTAGTTGGGTTTGATCCGATTAGGTTATGAGATGACTTAATCATCGGGGAGGTTTGTTTCCTTATTTGATCAAAGGTAAGGCTTAACTAATTCCTAATTTGATTAGAATTTAATTAAGTTTAATTAAGCCTAAACGAGTTGGATTTAATTTGGACTAATTAGGCCTAGCCAAATTGGTTTGGACTTGGTCTAATTGGATAAGAATTTTGAGACTAGTTTGACTAGTCTTCCCTCTACACCACCTAATCTATCTGCACCCACTTTTCTATATGAGAAAATGTTTTTCATGAAAACATATCCACACACAAGAGGGTGTGCACCCCTCCCAGATGGATAAAAACAATTTGGTAACAATTTGAATTCAAATGAGATTTGAATTCAAATTACTAACCACTTGATCTTATCCCTCCATGCTAACTCCACACTAATTGGTGCACATTTAAATTCCTTGGGGCTTGCACACATTCTAGAGAGAAAAGAGAGAGCATCTGCATGAGCCCCTTGTGCATGAGAAACTTTGACAATCCCAAGAGAAAAAAAAATCTAGAGAAAGAGTTATGCACTGGGTATTCTCTATGTGTTGTTCTAGGGTTTTGACCTAGGGTTTAGGAATGGATTTTGTGAGCTATGCATGTTGTGAGCCCAAAAAATTTTGTGGAAAGCCACCTCGATTGGAAATCAAGCAGGATTTTTAGCATGCTTTTCAAAACATTTTCGAATTTTATAGTAGCAAAAGCTAAAATTAATCAAATATTAATCTACTGCATGCATTGATCTAATCAATTAAATCCTACTCAAGATCTAGACATGTTAATATGCAATAGAATATTTAAATATGATCGATCAGTAAAACAAATTTGATGATCGATATGAGTTTAGAACTCGATACCTGTATGCTAGTAACTGATCTCCATGATCTGAATCTACCAAAATAAGTCTCTGGTGTCATGCTGCAGCCACACACTTATTCGATCTCTATGGTTGGTCCACACAGAGCTCCTGATCCTAACCAGCTCCACCAGAGTGCTAGCTCCTCGTCCGGGCCTTCGATGATTGATCGTGATCAATCTAATTGATGGGCTTCTTTTTGATCTTTCAGACACTATAAAAAATCAAGACATGATTTTTGGAGGATGATGAGGTGGTGTTTCAAATTTGGTGGTGATCTGATCCTCATAGCACTTGATCTTTCCATCCGAACCTAGAGTCCCAACTCTAGGGTTTTGCACACCAAAAATCCTGATGCGTTGGAAACCCTCTCACGCCCTCTCTCTTTAGAGTTTTCTCATGAAATAAATTTTCACAGGAAGAAGGACTCTTCTTCTATTGTACACCTACTTTAGATCCTCTTAAGATAGATGACATAAAAGAAAATAAATTGAGAAGAGGCATGTGAGAAAAGCTTATGCAGGAAGGACACGAACTCTCTCTCCCTGGATTTTTCCATGCCCAAGACAAAATCCCTCTCTATTTTCTCTCTCTTAGAAGTCCCTCACATAGCCTCCTCCTCCTCTATGCATGCACATAAACAAGCATCTTTTATTGGTGTGCAATAGATAGGAAAACCGAGTGGAGAAAGGATAAGGTGTGGAGGTCGAACTTGTTTTAACCTCCCAACCAAATTTAAATTCAAATCTGATCTTATCCTTTTCCAATGCCCCACATAAGTGTTTGATGTGCAGAAGGACTCTCCTTCTGCATGCCCACACTTAGAAAACAAAAAAAACATATGCGATGAAAAGAGGGTGGCATGGAGAAAAGATAAGCTGGGGAGTTAGAGAGCTAACCAATTCATTTGAAATCAAAATTCAATCGAACTCAACCTCATCCAACAATTGGACCAAGTCAAAGGTAGATAAGAGAGGGTGCACAAGACTCCTTCTGGCATGGGAAATAATTATGTGAATTCATAATTCATGTGGAGGAGGGTGTGGGTCAATAAAATATTGCGCAGGGAGAAGACAAGTTTAAAATTCAAACTTACTATGACTTGGTGTAAATTAGTTTCAACCAAACCAATTATTTAGACCAAATTAGATTAGATTAAACCCAACCAAATTAGACTTAATCCAAATCAATTATTTTCTAATCAGATTAGAAATTAATTAGGTCCAACCGTTGATCAAATCAGGGTTGAATCTCCCGTAGTGTTTAGGTCATCTCATGACCTGATCGGGTCAAACCCAATCGAATTCAATTCGATTAGACTTGATCAAATCCTCACCGCTTAATTAAATTAAATTAATTAATAATCAAATTGCTAATTAATCCTCTAAAAATATTAGAGTTTCAATCGAGTGGGTGTCTGGGCTGCAGAGTCCCATCAACATGAAACTCCTGAAAAGTCCCAAACCAGTGGGACACTTGAACCCAGTGTCCAAAATAAATGAAACTCACGATCATAGAGTCCTAGACTAGTGAAACTCTTGATCGAAGAGTTTTAGACAAGTTGGACTCTAAGTCTCAGTCTAGTGGGATCCAAAAGGTAGAGTTCCAGTCTAGTGGGACTCCTGATCACAGAGTTCCAGTTCAGTGGGACTCTTGACCATAGTGTCTTAGATCATCAAGACTCATGATCAGCCAGCAGATCAGGTAGAAAATCCTTATGAGTGTGACCCCATAGGTTTGATTCCCAAGTTGCTAGCACAAGAATTGATTTTCTATACCAATCGATGTGACCATCTAGCAATGATATCCGACATCCGGATAGGTCGAAAAGTCACAATGCAATAATGACGAACCTATGGCATATGGTTATCATATAATTCATTCTCTTGACCTCAATGCTCAAAGGATGATTTAGAATTTACTATCAATCCTAAAATTCATCCATAGTGTATTTCAAAATTTAGTGTCCATTACATGGACCACCCCGATCAAGGGTTTGCTAAATTAAAATATAGTGATGCATTTGCTCCAACACTTGGAGGGATCAATCCCATATTGACTCACACATCGACATCATAAGTACTTGACTGCATCCAGTAGCCTTCCATCATTGGATTAGAAATTCAGGTAGTCTAGTACCTAAGTACAATGAGTTGCTTGCAAGTTATCATGGTAATCTCAGGTCTAAGGAACACTTATACCCATATCGTTCGCGAGCAACTCTTGACAGTAGAGAGCTCCACAGTTGGATCATGTTTAGTGAAATGTACCCTACACTTCACCTGCATGTCATAATAGTTTCTCCATACTTCTTGGTTAAGAGTACAACCAACACTTATGGCATACAGCGGCCTACACTCAATATGTTGTCGTCCTAGATAACTGCGTATCATTTGGTTGCAAACTGATTAAGGACAAAATGACAAATCCTTCTTTGTCGAGTCTAAATAGTCCTAAGGATTTCATCATAGAAGAGTTCATTACAGAAAGATGCACAAACTGATGAAAATGCAAAAAAAATAATTTTATTCATTAATAATTCTTGTATAATTATATTCAGCTTAACAATCTACAATCTATATGATTAGCTTTAGGATACATTTTTCAACATCTTCTACCTCTCTTCTAGCTCTGCTAGTGATCCAAAGTGTCCATAGAATTAGTGGAGGAAGATCAAAGGTGCTAGTTTAAGATCACCGTCAAAGCCTCCAACGTCAAGCTAGCACTCGGAAGAAGCCGATCGAGATCAGGACCTCATGTGGACCATCCATAAATGTCAGATAACTTATATGGCTGCATCATGATGAGAGAACCTTCCTGACGGTTATTGAGTTGTGATGTTCGGCTATCCATGCAAGGTATTGTATTTTGAACACAAGTAATAGTGGTAAAATTATTTTACTGCATACAAATTAGTTTTAGATTTTAAATGCATGTACATTACATTTAGATCCTTGTTATAGAGTTTTTAATGATATGATCATTAGCTTTTGAAATTAATTAGATTAATTTTAAATTTTTGCTACATTAATTTTTGAAAAAGTTTCAAAAATAGAGCTAAAACCCTGCAAAGATTCCATCAGTGGTATCAGAGCAATGGGTTGTTAAATATGATTTATATGCTTTAATAATCTAAATATTTGCATATTAGATAAGTAATACATTTGAGTAGCCTAGTAATTGAGCTTGAATGAGCCACCAAGTCATTCGATCATAAGAGATAAGTATGGTTTAAAGGCCATCCCCTTCCATTCGATGGAGATCTCTTATGGTCGTAGGGGTGCCACACTCATTCATAAAGATAACTGATGAAAGAATTTTTGAAATTAATTTTAATCTAAATTTTAATCATGAATATGTATTTAGATTAGATCTAAAATGAGTTCATAATTTTTTTATATGTATTGTACATAGATTTAAATTAAAATCGATAATTAGTACATGTTTATGAAATGAGACAACTCATTTTTGAAATGAGTTGACCCATTTAATGTACAGTGCTAGATTGTAAAAGAATCTTTCAAAATTTTAAAAAATATTTTTGAAATATGGAACCCCAATCTATTAGCCTAAAACTTAATTAAAAATTAAGGGTTATGAATTATGGTCTAGAATTGTGAATTAAAGATCCTAAGTCATGTGCATAATCTTTTGGGCTATTGGGTTAGATGAATTAGATCCACTAATTGGGTTAGACCTAAGGTTAGAATAAAGAATGGACTAAATTAAAGTAATTGATCAAATCTAACCAAATGTTGAAATAAATTAGGTCAAGGATCCTTTAGACTCAATTATAATAATTATAGTTGGTCAAGTCTATGTCTTTAATGAGAACCAAATGGACTTGATTCATGGCTATACGGTCGAACCTAAAATTGCTATGTTGATCAAATTAAAACTAATGAATCAGTTGGTGTCTAAGATAAATTTGGCAGTCTAGACGAGTAATTTTTAATTGGAAGCTACTCGCACTGATTTGATTTTTGATGAGTTAATGGCATATTCCTTCCACTAATCTCACTTACCCGACCAACCTGGTGAATTAGGTTTTGATTAGATCACTTGGTGATTTGGGCTCATCCATGTCAGTTACATAAATTAGTGTGACTAATTTAGGTGCTCTTAAGATCAGCTTGAATTAGATCCTTTTTTATCTGACTTCATGAAGTCAACGGGAGGATCAAACTTAATAAAATCTTCTAAAATTATTGGATCCTTAAAAATGATATAGTTGTGATGATAACTAGATCATACCCTCCCACTAAGTTGAGTGATAATGGATCCATTAGTTTAATAATCATTGGAGTTCCAAAGGCTGGTGCTTATTGACTAATGGAATTATCATTCATGAAATGATGATTTAGTTATATATTTCCAATAGTAGTCAGGTTGGCTAGCTATAGTCGGGCCTGATTATTTGTTGGTTAGATGCACCAAATACAATCATGTTAATGGTTGGACCTAACCAGACCATTTTAGTGGAGGCCAAAATCTATTGATTAGGTTTCTTGGGTAGAATTAATTACTAAAAGTTGTTTAAAGAAATAATTGATTAAGAACCTACCTATAGATTCACATGGATAGACCGACCAAAGTCGGGCTTGTGTGTAGTCTATCTAAATTCTGGCACCCACTAAGGAATTAAGGTAATTTCTTGAATTAGAGGTAGAGGCTATTAGTTCATATAAAATAGTGGAAGAACCTTTAAACTAAAGTCCAAGTATTTTAGATAAATAATTCATATGCTAATTTGGTTTGATTTTTCTTTTTTGTGCAGCTATGGCAACTACCCTATCACTCTGGTTATTATTAGACAATGATAAACTAATGGAACTCAACTTTGATAGCTAGTATCGAAAGTTGAAAATAGTCCTAGAGCGGATCCTTTATATTTTGATAAATCCAACACCAAAGGAGCCAGCTTTGAATGCTAGAGGGATGATTCAAGACACTTATCAGAAGTGGCTTAACGACCATACTACCATTCAAAGTATCATATTGGTGGCAATGAATGAGGAGTTCAATTGCAGCTTTGAAAATGACTAGCCATAGGAGATGCTTCAAATGTTGAATGACTTCTTTGGCATGCCTAATGATGTTGAGAGGTACAAGACTAGTTGTGCCATTTTCAATGCTCGGATGAAAGATGGGATGTCAGTCACTGATCATGTATTATGCATGATTGAGATGATTGAGTGCCTGAGTAAGCTGGGCTTTCTCTTGCATTAGTAGCTTGGGAAGGGTGCGATCCTGAACTCTTTGCTTAAGTCCTTCCCTTCCTTACTTATTTTAGAATGACAGAGCCTACAGTGAACTACCATGGCTCATTGAGATTATTGCAGACCATTAAGAAGGATCACTAGCTCCACAGGGAGTTGGTTAATATAGTGGGAGGGTCTTCTTCTGCTCATCGATTCTTTAAGAAAGGAATGAAGAACAAGAAAAAGAAGAATAAGAAGGTATAGCCATATGCCAGGACATCTCCATAGGGTCAGACCAAGAAATCCAAGCCCGACCAGAGCCTGATAGAGTGCTTCTTTTTGTAAAAAGTTGGGACATTGGAAGAGGGATTATCCTCAGTACATTACCTTCCTGGACCTGAACAGGTCAAGAAAGAAACAAGCAATTGTTGGGCAAGGTAATTATATGATAATACCTTACAACTTCTCAATATGTGATACTACTACCTGGATATTAAATATCGAAAGCCATTATCATATTTATAATTTGATGTAGGGTTTGTAGGTTAGTAGGAGATTTGATGAAGGCAAGAGGTTCCTAATCATTGGAGATGGAAGAAAAGTTTTAGTTCTAGCTTTAGGAATTATGAATCTTGTAATCAATTCTCATACTGTTATTTTGAATGAATGTTGTTATTATCCAAGCTTTTTGTTGAACATTATTTCTATAGGCCTTTTGGCCAAGAATAGTTATAAATTTTTAATAAAAGAAAATTTTTATAATATCATTCTAAATGGTGTTACAATTTGTGTTGGACAATTGAATAATAAAATTTATATAGTATCACAGCCTATTAATATGGTTCAATTCTCTGGTAAATATCCTAGAATAAATGATGTGTCTAAAGTCTATCTTTGGTACTATAGGCTAGGTCACATTAATAAGAATAGAATAAATAGGTTGGCTCAAGAAAAAATTTTTGAAGTCAATGATTGTGAATCACTTCTGACTTGTGAGTTCTATCTTCTTGATAAGATGATCTAGTCACCTTTTACTAAAAAAGATGAGCGAGCCAGTGAACTCTTGGGTCAAGTACATACTAATGTATGTTGATCCTTGAGCTCAAGTTCTAGAGGTAGATATTTCTACTTTATAACTTTCACGAACAGCCTATCGAGGTATGGGTATGTCACTTAATGAAGCATAAGTCGAAGTCATTTGAAATGTTCAAACTATTCTGAAATGAAAAAAAAAAGCAAATTGGAAAGAGTATTAAAACTTTTCAATCTGATTGAGTGGGTGAATACCTTTTTAGTGAGTTTCTAACATATCTAGGGAAGAATGAAATTCTCTCACAATGGACTCATCCTAGAACAGCACAGTATAATGGTATGTCTGAAAGGAGGAATTGGATCTTGTTGGACATGGTTCAATCCATGATAGAGTTTGTTGGTCTGCCGATCTTCTTTTGGAGATACGTGCTTGAGTTGGCTTGTTACATTCTAAATAGGGTTTCGAGTAAGTCTATAGCTAAAATGCCATATGAGATATGGATAGGATGTAAACTAGTACTCTCGCACCTTAGGGTTTGGGGGTGTCCAGCTTATATCAAATGTTTAGTAACGGACAAGCTTGGACCTAGGTCTGATAAGTATAATTTTATAGGATATCCAAAAGAGACTAAAGGATAGTATTTATATGTCACTAATAAATAAAAGTTGTTTATCAGCCTTAAGATAATCTTTTTAGAAAAGAAGTTCCTTGACAAAGGAGCTAATGCCTCTAAGGTCAAACTTGAGAAAGTTTAGTAGGTAGAAAAACTGACACAAGTAGCTGAACCTGGTCAGGATTTAATTAGATCAAACCCAGAGCCCAGTGAACCTGCACCCTTAAGGCGGTCTGGTAGAGTATCATGTTAGCTAGATAGACACTATGGTTTCTTGGTCTTGGACAGTGATCCTATTGAACTTGATGAGAACAATGAGAATCTGATCACCTACATGGATGCAATGTAGAGACCTGACTCTAAGAAATAGCTTGAAACTATTAAATCCAAAATAAAGTCCATGAAGTTTAATGGTGTATGGACATTGATGGATCCACTCGAAGGGATAAAATCCATAGGATGTAAATGGTTCTCCAAGAGGAAATGGGGTGCAGATGAGAAGGTAGAGGCTTATAAGGCCTGTCTGGTTGCCAAGAGGTATCATCAATATTATGGTATAGACTATGATGAGACGTTTTCTCCTATGGCAGTGCTCAAGTCCATTTAAATTATGCTTACGATAGCTGCCCATATATACTATGAAATCTGGCAAATGGATGTGAAGATAACTTTCTTTAATGAAGAGCTGAACGAAGAGATTTATGTGGTATAACCTGAAGGGTTCACATTCACAGATGAGTCTAAGGTGTGTAGGCTTCAATGGTTCATTTATGGATGAAAGCAGGCATCTTGAAGTTGGAACATATATTTTGATAGGACGATCAAAATATATGACTTCATTAAGCACCGAAAAGAACCCTGTATATACAAGTGGGCTAATGGTCTAGTGGTTGTATTTCTTGTGTTGTATGTGGATGACATTCTCTTAATCTAGAATGATATCCCTGTATTACAGAAAATAAAAATTTGGTTGTCATCATAATTCTCCATGAAGGATTTAGGAGAAGCTTTCTACATTCTAGGGATGAAGATCTATAGAAATAAATCTAAGAGGTTGCTCGGGTTGTCCCAGTCCATGTAAATAGACATTGTGCTGAAGTAATTCAGCATGGTGAATTCTAAGAAAGGTTATCTACCGATAGGCCATGAAATTTTTCTCTCAAAGAGGAATTATTTGACAACACCTCAAGAGAGAGAGCATAAGAGCATATGAGTAGAATTCTATTATATATGCCTTGATATGTACGAGATCAGATGTGGCATACTCACTAGGGGTAGTGAGTAGATATCAATCTAATTTAAGAAGAACCACTAGAAGGTTGTTAATACAATCCTAAAGTATTTGATAAATACAAAAGATTAGTGGCCTATTTATGGTGAGTTGGATTTGAGACTTGTAGGATTTACAAACTCTAGTTCTAATCTGACCATAATGATAGCAAAAGTGTATCAGGGTATGTGTTTACCCTTGATGGTGGAGCTATCTACTAGAAAAGTTTTAAGTAGCACACTATGACGACATAGTTTAAGAGGCGAGGTATGTTGCTGCATCAGATGCTACCAAAGAAGTAGTATGGCTGAGAAAATTCATCACCAAGCTTTGAGTAGTACTATCTCTTGATGGTCCAACTCTGATCTACTACAATAGCTCTGAAGCCATTGCTCAGGCGAAGGAACCAAAGGCACACTAATGGATGAAGCATATTCTGTGTCGCTATCATCTTATTTAGAAGATCGTGGATTGAGGTGACTTCAACCTTCAAAAGATTGATGGAAAGAAGAACTTGGCCGACCCATTCACTAAAGCTATTATGGTGAAGGAGTTCGATGACTTCAAGTCAAAGATGGGTATTAGATACTACACTGATTGACTTTACTCCAAGTGGAAGATTGTTAGGAATGGTGTCCCTAAGCCAATCGTCAGTCTATTAATGGTTGAGCTAATTTTTATATTTATATAAAAATTATTAAAAATAAATATTATTTTGGCATTGTTCATCATAAATTTTTTTCATCTTCTAATGAACTCCTATGTTGTGGTGAAATCCTTAGGACAATTTAAAATTGACAAAAGAGAGATTTGTCGTTTAATTCATAAACCCATTCATGGTCAAATGATATGTTGTTACCAAGGATGTTAACATTTATCGAGTGTAGATCATTGTGTGCTAAATGTGTTGGTTGTCCTCTTAACCAAAGAGTGTAGAGATACTGGTATGGCATGTAGGCAAGATGTATGATACATCTACATAGAATGAGACCAACTTTGGTGCTTTTTTACTATCAAAGTTTGCTCCAATGGAATATGGGTATAAGTGTCTCTTCGACCTAAGATTACTATGGTGAGTTTCATGCAACTCATTATGCTTTAGTGTCGGACTACGTAAATTTCTAATTTAGTGATGGAAGATTTTTGGGCATAGTCATGTACTTGAGAAGTCGGTGTATGAATAAAGATGGGATTGATCACTCAAGGTTTAGGAGCTATGTACAATTATGTTTCAATTTAGCAAAGCCATAGCCAGGGTAGTCCTAGTAAGAAGTCAGAGGATTGATTGCATTGAGACATGATATGGATGTATTTTTTAGGATTGGTAGTTTAACTCTAAGTCATCCTAAATACAAAAGTCAAAGGGATGAATTATTCGATAACCATAATCGTGTAGATTCTGAATGCTGCGATTGCGACTATTCGACCTATCCAAATATTGAGTACCATTGCTAGATGGTCACTTCGATTAGTACAAAAAATGGCTCCTATGCTACCAGCTTAGGTTCGAACCTATAGGGTCGCACACATTAGAGGTTCTCGCCCAATATGATGGCTGATGTAGAGTCCCACTAGACTAGGACTCTATGGTCAAGAGTCCTACTAGATTGGGACTCTTCACTCGAGAGTCTAACTGTATTAAAACTCTAGGTCCTGGTCACTTGGGACTTTATGATCAATAGTTCCACTAGTCTGAAACTCTATGTTCATGAGTTCTACTCATTTGGGATACTAAGGTCAAGAGTCCCACTGGTTTGAGACTCTTTGATCAAAAGTTTCATATCGACGGGATGATATTGCCTGGATATCCACTAGATTTGGACTCTATATTTATGAAATATTTAATTAGTAATTTGATTACTAATAAACTTAATTTGATTGAGTAATAAATTTTGGTTCATGTTCAAGTGAATAGAATTCAGTTGGATTTGACCCGATTAGGTTATAAGATGATCTAATCATCGAGAAGGTTTGTTTTCTAACTTGATCAAAGATTGGACTTAATCAATTTTTGATTTGATTAAGATTTAATTAAGCCTAATTAAGTCTAAATGAGTTGAGTTTAATCTAGTCTAATTAGGCGTAGCCAAATTGGTTTGGAGCTGGTCTAATTAGATAAAAATTTTGAGACTAGTTTGACTAGTCTTCCCTTTATGCCACCTCATCTATCTGCGCCCACTTTTCTACAAGAAAATGTTTCTTATGAAAACATCTCAATGCACAAGAGGGCATGTGCCCCTCCTTCTCATCCCCTAGATGGATAAAACCAATCTAGTTACAATTTGAATTCAAATGAGATTTGAATTCAAATCACTAACCACTTGATCTTATCCTTCCATGCTGACTCCACACTAATTGATGCACATTTAAATGTTAAATTCCTTGGGGCATGCATACATTCCAGAGAGAGAAGAGAGAGAATCTACATGAGCCCCTTGTGCATGAGAAACATTGAAAATCCTAAGAGAAAAGAAATTTAAAGAAAGAGTTAGGTGCTGGGTATTCTCTATCTGCTACCCTAAGGTTTTGACCTTGGGTTCAAAAAGAGATTTTGTGAGCTATGAGTATTGTGAGCCCACAAAATATTGTAGAGAGCCTCCTCTACCTCTCTCCTACCTTTGCTGGTGATCTAGAGCATCTGTAGAATCGATAGAGGGAGATCGAAGGTATTCAATCAAGATCAGTCATCAAAGCCTCCAGCATCAAGCTAGCACTCGAGAGGTGCTGATCATTCTTAAGACCTCATGTGGACCATCTGTGGAGGCCAGATGACTTGTGTGGCTGCATCATGATGAGAGAACCTCCTTGGTGGTGATTCAATTATAGATTTTGCCTACCCATGCAAGGTATTGTGTTCTGAACACAAGTAGTAATAGTAAAATTATTTTACTGCATACAAATTAGTTTCAGATTTTAAATGCATGTACATCACATTTAGATCCTTGTTGCAGGATTTTTTTTAGGGTTTGGTGTACATGGTGAAAGCATGGATTTCAAAGCAAATAATATGAAATCATAAAATCAAATCCAAACCCTAGGACCACCTTATTAGAATTTAAATCATATAATATGCATTTATAACATAAATTAGGTTATTAGAACATACCTCTAATCGTAAACCTTAATTTAACCCTGATCGTCGGCAGCAATCCATCAGGATTTCCACCAGGTGCCCACGTGTTCACCCTCCAATGTTGATCGACATAGAGACTCGATCAAGCCACTAGCACCTCTGATTATTTTAATTAAAATTTTTATAATAAGAACTTTAATTTATTTGGACAGAACCTTCCTTAGCCTTTGCTGTCATCCTCCTTGCCTATCCTATCCTTACTTTCTATTCTCCTTGTCTTCCTTTACTCTCTTCCTATGCCCTTATCCTAAATATGACTTTGGATATGAAAACATGTCAAACCCATTATCATATTCATATTTTTCTGAATCTTAAAATGATAATTTAATTAATAAAATATTAAAAATCATTTTTAATTTTCATCATGCTTGGATCAAAGTCTTCCTAAATCATCATTTGATTGAAGCAAGTAGGATGCGATTTTCTCTTACTAGGAGTGATCGATTCCATGTTGACCTACTCATAACCTCCATATGCAATCCACCATATCTAGAACATCTTGTACATGATCGAGTCATAAATAAGTATGAACCAAAATATGGATTCATTCATATAAGGTTCTATAGTAGTCTTAGGTCAAAGGATTACATGTAGAACTCCCATTATGAGAACCATGTATTGACAAGTAAATAAGACTCCATTAGATGTTTTCAAATTGGATCAATTCAGTGAACTCATTCTTTAATGACCACCCATATTATTATATTAGTATCATACATAAGTGATTGTGAGATTAATCACCCTCTCCATTAAGCATATATAAGATATGCTAGTCTTATCGAAAATATTAATCCCCTACTCAATGTTCCATCGATTAGAAATATTTAAAATTAGGATTTTAAGATTTTAGATCTCACTGGTATGATCCCATCATAACCCTACAACCATAGCCCTAATTTATGAGGTTCATCAGAATCTTAAAAATAAATAACTAAGATGCAGCATATAATGAAATAAATGCCTTTATTGATTTAAAATATCATTACAAGAGTCTGAAAGATAAAAGTATAACCCATCAAAATACATATTTTGATTGGCTTGTAGGACATATTTCTTTCATTTTTAATGATATGATCATTAGCTTTTGAAATTAATTAGATTAATTTTATACTTTTGATGTATTAATTTTTGAAAAAGTTTTGAAAATGCAGCAAGAAACCCAGCAAAAATTCTATCATATTGAAAATAAACAAAGACTTCCACTATTTTCTTGAGTCTCTCATACTCCTCAGGTGGAGAAACAAAAACCCCAACATGATAATTAAGCTTCTAGTAGGTGCTATGGTCCCATCAATGTCATGCACCTCACCTAATCGTTATTGGTAACACAGACACCAATGCATAGATAACTCTTTATCCAGATGCTTCTCTAAGCATATTGTAGTGACTTCGTTTCTAAGTCATGTTGGCTCATCTAATAGTTACTGACCATAGTCCTTAGTTAAGTTCAACCCACCGTTCACCAGCAGGCACAAAGCCATCATTAGGATCCTCACCTAATAGTTATTGAGCCCAACCTGATCTTTACCCTAGGACATCTAATGCTAATAGAATGGTTATACCTTCTCGATGAAACCAAACCACTATGACTAGTCGAGAACGATCAATGTCAGAAAGGCACCCACATCTCTGTAATGATGGAAGACCTCTAAACTTAATATTTGATGAGAAGATTTAGATTTAGGTCTCTTCTAAGTCAGCACATCTGATGTCTGACTGACCAGGTTCAGGTCAACACATTTTCATGTCTGACGAACCTAGTCACTATGGGTGAACACAAATAACCAAGCAACCTTATTCAATATATAATCGACCAAATTGACTAGGTAAGCAAGACCAGTGGGAGGATATCCTATGCTTGCCTTAAACATCATTTCTAGCCAGGTAAGTATAGTAGAATTAAAATTTACTAATCAAGCCAAGACTTACCTTAGACACCAACTGATCAATAAATATTGAATAGGTCAGCCAAGTTAGTTGGGCACAGACCACTAAGCCAAATTCAATCCTAATTTAATCAATTCATATTATATGTGAATCGATTTGACTAACTATAACTAAACTCAATTGTTAGCCCCTTTGATCTAATCCCAACCAATATTTAATCAGGTTCAACTGACTGCTTAAAATTGGAAAGGATACTAACTTGATCTAATCAATGATCCTAATTATAATTAAGTCACTAGACCTAATTCGTTCAACCTATACCCAAAATCCTATGTTTAATGCATTGAAATTAGGTCTTAAATTCATAATTTTAGACCTTTAATTTCATATCTTAATCTTTAATTAAGTATATTATGACATTGGTTTAGTTTAGACGTCAAAATAATTTTTAATCTAAACTAATTTTGATTGAATCACATTTAATTTTAATATCAGCAGACTCGAGTCAACTCACCCTAGAACTTGAGTCAGCTCGCTTATGACGATCAGAAACTATGGGCATCTGCCTATAGAATTGAGTTGACTTATATGCAAATGAGTCGACCCACCAGGGTCTCAAGTCAAATGCAAGAAGGGTGAGTCAACTCAAACTGAATCCGAGTCGACTCGACGGGCTCGCCAGCCATAATTTCAGGATTTCATGCAATCAGATCCTAAGGTTTTAGATTTTGGATTCTATAGAAATTAAATTATAGATCATATGTTATCAAAATATATATCACATATATAGTTTGATGATCTAAAATTAATCAAAAATACATATCTAATATATGCATAAAAACAAAATCAAGGTCTAAAACATATATCACATGCACCTGAGATCTTTCGTTCACTGTTCATCTTCATGGGAGATCATCACAAGCAGTACCCCTACATGTCATAGGAGAACCCATTGAATGAAAACATATGATCCAAAGCCAATCAACAGCCTGTTGATGGTTGAGCTATATGATAATTATAACTGATTCGTTAATTAACAAAATATATTTTTGGCATTTTCATCATAACTTTTTTATCTTCTGACAAAATCCATTATTGTGATGAAGTCCTTACGATTGTTTGGATTAGATAAAGAGAAGATTCATCGATTAGTCCTTAAAACTATTCATAATCAAATGATAGGCTGTTAATAAGGACGATAGTGTCTATTGAGCATAGATCACTGTATGTCATATAGGTTGGTTATTCTCTTAATCAAGGAGTGTGGAGATACTGGTAAGGCATACATGTGAGATGTAGGGATATATCATCACTGAACGTGATCAACTTTAGAGTATTATACTGTCGAGAATATCTTTGATGGGATATAGGTATAAGTGTCCCTTAGACCTCAGTGACTTACAAGCAACTCACTATGCTTTGGTACTAGTCTAACTAAATTTTTAATTCAGTAACGGAAGTCTTTTAGGCACAGTCAAGTACATACAAAGTTGATGTGTGATCAAGATGGAATTGACCACTCCAAGAGTTGGAGAAGAATGTATCACTATATTTCAATATAGTAAAATCTTGTCCAGGATAATCCATGAGAAGGATTTGGTATTTTGAAATAAATGTGGATTGTTTGATCAAAATTGACAGTTGAATTCTAAGGTATCCTATGAGCATTTTGGTCAAGAGGATGAATTATATGAAAACTATATCCACATAGGTTCTAAGGATATTGTTCTACACATTCGACTTATTCGACTGTCAGGTATCATTGCTAGATGGTCATTTCAATTGATACGAAAATTTATTCTTATACTACCAGCTTAGGTTTGGATCTATGGGATCACATACATTAGAGTTCATGATCAGATCGGATGGTTGATCAACGATTGAAAATCATTCCAAGGTTAAATAATCAATATGATTGATGTTTAACCTAGTGCAAATGTTACAGGAGGATCAATTAGCAATTTGATTGCTAATTGATTTAATTTGATTAAGCCAAAGGATTAACTATAAGTCTAATTAAATATGATTTAATTATATTTAGTTTGAGCTTGATTGGATTAAGTATAATTAGTTTATTGGATAAGCCAAGTGTAAGAAAGAATTAGTCCTAGTTCAACTAGAACTTGGGTCAACCCAATTTTCTAATTTAACTAAAAAATTAAAATAAAATTTAATTTAATTTAATTAAGTTTTTAATTAGATTAGGACTTAATTTAATTGGATTGAGTTACTTCTGATTTGATTCAATTTGAGAAACTATATTTGACCAAGTCAAATATGAAATCCTAGTAAGACTAGGATCCACCTTACTTGTGCCACCTACACCCCATGCCTCCCCATGCCCACTCTCTCTTTATTTTGTGCATGAAACATTCTCTCCCTGGCCTTCACGCATGCCTAATCTTCTCCTCTCTTTCTCATAAGGCAATTAGTTATGGACTGGATCAAAAGCAAAAAGTTTGAATTTGATTTGAATTACCTTTGGATAGAGTTTTAGGAAAGTAAAACTCCTCCCATGCATGCTGCCCTCCTCTCCCTATTTTCTCTCTATTTTGTTTGATGGAAAAGAGAGATTTTTTGTGCACCTTTCTCTATTGGCCCACATCAAAAGAAAGGAGGCAGAGCCCAAATGTTGGGCATCCCAACTAGTTGCCATATTTGTTCTTTCCTAGTCTAAGAATTTGATCCAACAAGGACTCCTCTATATCTCATTATATTGGATAAATTTTGGACTGATTTTTGGAGATATTCTAGACCATAGAGAGGGCTTTTGGAATGTGAATACCATGGTGAGAGACGTCTTGGGTGTGGGGTTTTCATAGAAGCTAATCAAGGTATCTAGGTGAGAGAATAGAGAAGAAGAAAAGGGTCTTCTTCTAAGGTTGCTTTGTTCTTCTCTTCTCCTTCACTTTTTGAGATTATTTAAGCGTGTCTTAGATCTAAAATCTCTCCTCTTCCTTTTGATCTTTGGAGAAGTCCATATCTAGAAGAAAAAGGCACCGGATCAACTACCAAAGAAGAATCAGCACAGTACTAGCATACTATACTGATTTACTGCATAAGACTTTGGATCAGGATTCATGGGCTTGTATGGATATTTCTTAGAGGCCAGACATGTGTGTGACTTGGAGCATCATCTTCAAGCCTAAATCAGTAAGTTAAGACATCTAACTTGCATAGGTAATATAGATCTGATCTGTTATTACATACATGCATTAGATGTAGTATAGATGCATGTTGATATGATCAACATGATATTTTAATTTTTGATTTAATATCATTCCATAATCATATAATAGAATCTTACATCTAGGGGTTCTTTATTTTTTATGAATAAATTTTGATTTATTTTAGTCTTCCGCTGTTTGATCTTAAAAAAGTTTCAAGATCTAGCCCTGAAACTCTAGATCTGGTTCCTTCAATTAGTATCAGAGCATAGATTGATTATTACATTATTATATATGCATGTTTAGATTATCTTTTAGATAAGATCTAATTTATAATCTGATTATTAAATCTAAAATTAAAAATTATGATCACATAAACTGATTAGAACGTTGTCCTGCTGTAAGGTTTATCCTTTATAGTGGAGAGGTTGTCCAAGTTCATATAGATCTATTTCTTAACAAAAAATTGATTAAATATGATCTAATTTTAATTATCATTTATTAAATTTAAAAGAATTTTAGATCTAAAAATAAAAGTTTTAGATTGTATGGACTGGTTATATGGTTGTCCTGCTGTAAGGTTTATCCCTTATAGTGGAGAGGTTGTCCTAGTATGTGCTGATATAAAATATTGATCATAAAATTTTAGATTAGATCTAAGAAATTTTATAATCTAATTAAAAATATTTTAATCTAATTTTAATCATCATAAATATGTTAGATTTGATCTAAGGTAATTTATGATTGATTGGAGTTGAAACTATTTCAATTACATGAACCTATTTAGATTGGATCTAAAGTAGTTTCATGCTTATCTTATTTGCATTTTGATTATGAATCAAACATGCAACTTGGTTGTTAGAACTATGTTGTAAAAAATATTTTACAAATATGAAAATCATTATCAAAATGCCAAACCCCAACCCTCAGTCCAAAACTTAATTAAGAATTAAGAAGTTGTTTGATTAGGATCTAGGATTGTGAATTGAAGATCCTAAGACATAAATAATAACACATTGGGTTAAATGGGTTAGTAGGGTTTAGGTCCATTAATTGGGTTAGACCTAGGGTTAGATTAAAAAATGGACTTAATTAGAGAATTGACTAAATCTAATCAATTATTGTCTTAGATTAGGTCAAAGATTCTCTACATCAATTATAATAGTTGTAGTTGGTCAAGTCCATGTCTTTAACGAGACCCAAGATAAACTTGCTTTATGCCTACGCGGTCTAGCACGAACTATTAGGTTGATCTAATTGAGACTAATTAAATGAGTTGGTGTCTAAGATAAATCAGATCGATGGTCTTTAATTGGCAGCCTGCTTACCTAGCGATTTCTGATGGTGTTTAAGGCAAGCTTTGGCAGACCCTTCCACTAATCGAACTTATCTGACCTCCTGGTGAAATTATGTTTTGATTGGATTACTTGACCATTCGAGCTGACCCATGTCAGCTAGATAAATCAGTATGACTGATTTAGGTGCTCCTAGACCAGCTTATTAATGATCTCCCTTAAGCTAACTTGGTGAAGCTAGTGGGAGATCTTGATAAGCTGGTTCGTCTGATCTTTCTCTCTTCTTGAAAATTTAAATTTTCTAAAATTATTAGATTCCTAAAATGAAATAGTTATTATGATAACTTGATCATAGCATTCCATTAAGTGAGTGATAATGGATCCATTAGTTGGATAATCATTGGAGGACCAAAGGTCTTATGCTTATTGGCTAATGGAATTACCATTCATTATATGATTTCTTGGCTGCATCTTTCTAAATGGTGGTTAGATTAGCCAACCAAAATTAGGCCTAATCATTAATTGATTTGATAGACCAAGTATGGTCATGTTAATGGTTGGATCTAATTAGATCTTTTCAGTGGAGGCCAAAGCCTACTGATTAGGGACTGGGGCAAAAAATTTAATTACCAAAAATTATTTGAAGAAATAATTAGTTGCGAACCTCTCCTTAGATGTACATGGATTGGCCAACCGAAGTTGGGCTCATGTGCAGTCTATGTGGATTCTAATACCTACTAAGGAATTAGGATAATTCCTTGAATTGGAGGTAGAGACTATCAGTTTGAACAAAATAGTATGAGAACCTTTTGATTAAAGTCCAAATCTTTAGATTTAATAAATTAATTACTAATTAGGTTATGATTTCTTTTATGTAGATATGGCCATTTTTTGTCACTCTGATCATTATTGGATAATGATAAGTTGATGGGACCCAACTTCGACAGCAAGTACCGAAAGTTGAAGATAGTCCTAGAGCATGAATGGATCTGGTATGTATTGATGGATACTGCACCTGAGAAGCTAGCTGCCAATGCACTTAGAATAGTTAGAGACACTTACTAGAAGTGACTCAGTGACCGAACCACAGTGTGCTGCATTATGCTGGCTGCCATGAACAATGAGTTCAGTCGTAGATTTGAGATGACTCAGCCAAAAAATATGCTTCAAGTGTTAGAGTATTCTTTTGGCACACCCAATAATATTGAAAGGCATAAGACTAGTTATGCCATCTTCAACGCCAGGATGCGAGATGCAGCCTCTATCACTGATTATGTACTGTACATGATCGAGCTGATAGAGCGATTGAGCAAGCTCAGCTTTTTCTTACAAAAGCAACTTAGGAAAGATGTAATATTGAACTCACTACCCAAGTCCTATCTCCCATTCCTCACTCATTATAGAATGACAAAGCCTGAAGTTGACTACCATGGGTTACTAGGGTTGCTTCAGAACTTTGAGATGGATCACCAACTCAACAAGGAGTCAGTGAACTTAGTAGGAGGTTCATCTTCTGGTTCTCAATCCTTTAGAAAAGAGAAGAAGAACAAGAAGAAGAAAGCAAAGAAGGTGCATGTTCAAACTAGGATATTTGTGCAGGGCCAGACCAAGAAGATCAAGCCTGATAAAAATCAATCTAAATGCTTCTTTTGCAAGAAGCGGAGGCATTAGAAGAGAAACTATCCTCAGTACATTGCCATCGTGGATCCGAACAGGCAAAGAAAGAAGTAAGCTGTTGCTAGACAAGGTATTTATATGATAACTTCTTATAATTTCTCTATTTATGATATTACTGATTGGGTATTTGATACCGATAGCCCTTACCATATTTGTAATTCATTGCAGGGGTTGTAGGTCAGTATGAGATTTGAGCAAGGCAAAAGGTTCTTGAATGTTGGAGATGGAAGACTAGTTTCAGTTCTAGCTTTAGGAATCCTGAATCTTGTATTAGAGTTTCATACTGCCGTTCTTAATGATTGTCATTTCTATCCCAGCTTTTTTTTTAAATATCATTTCTGTAGGCCTTTTGGCCAAAAATAATTATGAAATTTTAATAAGAAAAAAAGTTTATAATATCATTATAAGTGGTGTTACTATTTTCTATGGATATTTAAACAATGGTGTGTATATGCTATCAGAACCTGTTAATGTAGTCTATTCAATTAGCAAATACCCTAGATTAGATAGTTTGTCAGATATCTACTTATGGCATTGTAGGCTAAGTAAGATAAAGAAGAATAGGATAAATAGGTTGACTCAAGAGGGAATCCTCGAAGCCAATAATTGTGAAT
Source organism: Cocos nucifera (assembly GCA_006176705.1). NCBI lineage: Eukaryota > Viridiplantae > Streptophyta > Magnoliopsida > Arecales > Arecaceae > Cocos > Cocos nucifera. The sequence goes on from QRFJ01003318.1 coordinate 234,826, forward strand.
CACTTTCAACCTATGAAATCTATTTTCTTGGTAAAATGACCAAGTCACCTTTTACCAAAAAAGGTGAGAGAGCCATTGAGCTCTTAGGTCTAGTACATACCGATGTATGTAGAACAATAAGTACAAGTGCCAAAGATGGATATTTCTACTTCATCACTTTCACAGATGATCTATCCAGATATGGATATGTCTATCTAATGAAATACAAGTCAGATTCATTCGAAATGTTCCAATGATTTTGAGGTGAAGTGAAAAAATAAACTGGAAAGAGTATTAAAACTCTTTGGTCTGACCAAGGAGGGAAATATCTTTTCGATGAATTTCTCACATATCTAGGAGAGAATAAAATTCTCTTCCAATGAACTCCTCTAAGAGCACCATAGCATAATGGTGTATCTGAAAGGAGGAATCGAACTCTGTTAGACATGGTCTGATCCATGATGGATTTTGCTAGCTTGTTGATATTGTTCTGGGGATATGCACTCAAGTCGGCATGTTATCTGTTAAATAGGATTCTAAGTAACTCTGTAGTTAAGACTCTATATGAGATATGGACAAGCCGTAAGCCAACACTTTCACACCTTAGGATTTGGGGGTGCCCAGCTTATGTCAGACCGTTAGTTATAAATAAACTTGGACCTAGGTCTGGCAAGTGTATATTCATAAGATACCCAAAAGACACCAAATTACACTTAAGGCAATCTTTTTGAAAAAAAAGTTTCTTGGTGAATGAACTATTGCCTCTAAGGTTAAACTTGATGAAGTTTGTTGGGGATAAACCCCACTCCCACTGATGTTCGGTCTAATGCTCAGCCAAGTATAATTTGTAATCGCAGAAGAGGAGAGAAGAGATTCAATCTCCTCTTCTCTTTCAGTCGAACGCCTCCCAGACTTCTCCTTCAGTCAAACTCCTCCCTGAGTTCTCTTTCAACTGGACTTCGCCATCAGTTGGACTCCTTTTGGACTTCTCCATTAGTCGGACTCCTTTTGGACTTCTCCATCAGTCGAACTCCTCTTGGACTTTTCTTATAGTCTGACTTTTCCATTAGTCAGACTCCTTTCGAACTTCTCTTTCAGTCGAACTCCTCCCAGACTTCTCCTTTAGTTGGACTTCTCCATCAGTCAGACTTCTTTCAAACTTCTCCATCAGTCGAACTCCATCCGAATTCCTTCAGTGGATTACTTTTAGATTTTAGCTAGTATTTCTTCTGAATGATTTCCTTTAGTCATATTCCCTCTAGGTGATTTCTTTCAGTCAAACCCCTTTTAATCTACAACTCTTTACACGACATGAATCAACTCACTCATAAATAACTTAGAGGAGTCCAAACTCCTCTAGAATTGATATTTGCCAAAGCTCTTCACCAACCAATGCCAGCTTCCTCCAAACATCGACTATTAAATCCCAACGAATGGACACATCATGACAACAAACACTACTCTTGATACCAAACTCCACGTGGCCCCGAGCGGCCCACTATCCGATGGTTATGACTATTAGTTTCAAGTTTATTATGGGCTCTATCTACAAAAGTGACCTCCAGGTATGTTTTCTCTAAGCTCTCTTCTTCTTTCCAAAATTTTGCTGAATTTTTTTTTGAGCACTCCATTTCTATTGGCTAGAAGAGCTGACATGATCGTCGGAGCGTCCTACCAAAGCCACCACCACCGACTTTGGATGGAACATTGTTTTACAAGTCACTGATGATGACTTATTTTTTCTTAATTCCAGCTCGATCTAACATCAACCAAATTCTACACCAATAGGATTAGCGCTAGAGGAAGGGCAAATCGTAAACCCTTGTTCTTAAAGGAGTGCTCAGTCGATCCTGTGGATCCTCTTCTTTAAGGTTCATCTCCATCCTCTCCGTCAATTTTAAGAAATACCTCCAAAGAATGTGACTATCCGGAGATCTACTGCTTCTATCGTCAGATCTAAGTCAGATCCATCTATTTTTGCTCCATCATCAATGCTTCAACCTCCTCCCACGATGACCATAGTAGATTCAGAGCAGTTTAACCTACTGATGTAGTGGGTTCAGGGCCTCATCGAAATGGTGTAGGCCATACAACAACCTCCGATGGCAGTTTTGCTAGAAAACCCGCCATCAGAATGTTAGAAATTGGTCTCAAGGAGGCACACCTGGCTGGCATACCCATCACCCCTATGAAGGAGAAATAGAGAGCAGAGGATCCTTGTTCAAATCATGATTCTTCTTCATAAGAGATCTTCTCCATCTACAGCTAGAAGCCTTCCAAGATCTACGATTGAGATGACATTCTCGATCAAAAACTACAAAAGATGGACCGACAGATTGAGGAACTCTGCCATGTCACCCCAGCTCACCATGACGACGTCTGCAACGATCCCTCTTTCTCTCTTCAAATTATGCAAGAGCCCATTCTGCCAAACTTCAAGCTTCTCCAATTTGAAAGCTATGACGGATCCTCTGATCCGATCGATTATTTGGAGGCCTTCCGGACCATGATGCTGCTCAATGGTGCACCAGACATCATCTTATGTTGAGCTTTCCCATCTACCTTAAAGCGAGCATCAAAAAATTGGTACTTGATGTTGAAGCTAGGTACGATCTTCTTCTTTGACCAGATGAGCCATCAGTTTGTGGCTCATTTTGTTAGCAGCCGGCATCTCTGGAGAGGTTTGAACTTCCTCATCAATATCAAGTAGAAGGAAGGAGAGTCCATCTGAACTTATGTCAATTGCTTCAATGCTATCGCATTGGAAGTCCAGAACCTCGACCAGTCTATTGTAGTGGCCGCACTGAAGGACAGCCTTTGGAAGAATGATTTGCTATTCTCCATGGAGAAGAAGTACCCCAGGGACTTTGTTGATCTACTAGCTCGGACTGAAGGATATGTCCAAGCGGAAGAAGCCTTCAAGTTGAAGGATGAGGAAGCTGTAGGAGAGTGGCAGGCGGGTTAGTCTAATAAGCCCACAGCTGATGGAGGGCCAAATGAAGTTCGACCGTACTTATGAACTTTCCCCGAGTGCAAGCGAGCTCGAACTCCTCCTCGAGCTCGTCGTCAAAGATGCTCCAATAGGAGGGCATGAAGAAGCTCTCCTCCTAGATGATTTCACAATTATGCCCACCTCAATGCTCCAAAAATGTAATTATTGATGGAGATCAAGGAGCAACTACCAAGGCTTGAAAGGATGCACGCTCGCCTTAGCAAGTGCAATTCTAACAAGTACTACCTCTACAATCGTGACCATGGCCACGATACTGAAGAATGCATTCAGCTCCAAGACGAGATCGAGAAACTCATCAGGAGAGGCTGGCTGGGTTGATTCCTCATACGCTGGCCTGAAGCAAGAGAAGATCGATCGAGGACACTATCGCAACCAAAACCCTCAAGGAGGAAAGAACAACAAGGAGATCGACCGCTTCTCGGCATCATCAATACTATCTATGAGGGACTACGACGAGAAGAGGCCAGTGGATCTAAGAGAGCAGTGAAGAGATGGAGGACTGAGGAACCCATAACCTTCACTGAGGTAGATGCACGGTGAGTACAGTTTCCACACAATGATGTAGTTATAATCTCTTTAAATATAGTAGACTATGATGTAGGTTGCATCCTAGTTGATAATAAAAGTTTGGCTAACATCTTATTTTATGATGCTTTCTCCAATATATCAATATCTAATAGTCGGCTTGGACCAATAAACTCTCCACTAGTAGGCTTCATTGGTGCTGCAATATTAGTTGAAGGTATAATAACTCTAGCTATGGCTACAGGACAATATCTAAGACAATCCGAAGTGTAGGTGGATTTCCTAGTAGTAAAGGCTTTTTCTGCTTATAATGCAATTCTCGACCGACTTGGTCTAAATGCACTTCGGATGGTGGTGTCAATTTATTATTTGAAGATGAAGTTTTTGATAAGTTATGGGATTGGAGAGATCAAGAAAGATCAAGCTCTAGGAAGGCACTGCTACTCAATTGCCCTGCAAAAGGAAGAATAGTCCGACCCTTGTCCTATCGACAGGTTAGATATCCAGGATGATCTTATGGAAGAAAAGGAAGAACCAATGGAAGATCTTATCTCAATCTCTCTGAATGATGAAAATATAGAGCACACGGTACAGATTGGTTCCAATCTAACTAATGGGTTACAAGAGTAGCTCATCAAATTTCTTCAAAGAAATGTAGATGTTTTTTCCTGAGTCCCAGAGGACATGTTGGAAATCAATGTGGAAGTCATGGAGCATCATTTGGTTGTTGATCCAAAACATCAACCAATGAAAGAAAAGATGCAGAGCCATGCCCCAGAGAGATAGAAGGCAATTGCAGAAGAAGTTGATAAGCTCCTTAAGGCTGGATTCATCCGAGAAGTCAACTACCCGAACTGGGTCTCCAACATCGTACTTGTTACAAAGGCAAATGGCAAATGAACAATGCACATAGATTTCAAAAAACTGAACAAAGTCTGCCCAAAAGATAGCTACCCTTTATCCAGAATTGATTAGCTGGTAGATGCAACTTCGGACCATGAGCTCCTCACTTTCATTGGTGCTTTCTCCGACTATAATCAAATTTGGATGGTGCAAGAGGATGAGGAGAAAACTGCTTTTATTACTGACCATAGTCATTACTATTATAAGGTTATACCTTTTGGACTCAAAAATGTAGGAGCAACATACCAGCACCTGGTCAATAAGATCTTCAAGGAGCAAATCGACCGCAACATGAAAGTGTATGTAGACGACATGCTTGTCAAGAGCCAAACTTCAATAAATCACATTGTTGACCTTGAGGAAACCTTTGATGCCCTTCGAAAATACAAGATGAAGTTGAATCCAACCAAATGCACCTTCGGTGTGACTTCAGAAAAATTCTTAAGGTCCATGGTGTCAAGGCGTAGGATTGAAGCAAATCCAGAGAAGATTCGAGCCATTCAAGAGATGATGGCTCCTAAATCCATCAAAGAAGTTTAGTGCCTGACTAGAAAGATGGCAGCCCTGAACCACTTCATCTCAAGGTCCGTCGAGTGATGCATCCCTTTTTTTCAAGTTCTTAAGCAATCAAAGGACTTCTGCTGGACCACAAAATGCCAGTAAGTCTTTAAAGAGCTCAAGGACTACCTTTGCTCACCTCTCCTATTAGCCAAGCCCGAACCTGGAGAAGAACTATTTCTATACCTAGCGGTCTCCCCAGCAGCTCTGGCAGCAGTCTTGGCTGAAGAAGTGAAAGTACAGTGATCGATCTACTACATAAGTCAGATCTTGAGAGATGCCGAGACCAGGTATACCAAGTTAAAAAAATTGACTTATGCTTTATTGATTATAGCCTGAAGACTCCGACCTTATTTTTAGGGGCACACCATAACCCTTCTTACTGATCAACCAATTAAGATAGTTCTCCATCGAACAGATGCCTTTGGAAGAATAGCAAAATGGATAATTAAGCTCACCGAATTTGACATTAACTACCAACCTCGGTCGTCAGTCAAAGCCTAAATATTGGCAGATTTTGTAGTGGAATGCACCATTCCGGATGAAGCCAAGCTTGAGCAAAATAAAACCAGCATTTCATGATTGCAGTCGAGCTTGTCTAAAGAAAAAGCCGATCTTTCTGAAGATTTTTGGGCCCTTATGTGGATGGCTCATCCAACACTTTTGGTGTAGGCGCATGGCTAATCTTGGTTAATCCATAGGGGATCATCGCCGAATATGTGCTGCACTTTGAATTCCCTACAACTAATAATGGGGCCAAATATGAAGCATTGATCATTGGGTTAAAGATAGCTAAAGAGTTAGAAGCAGATCGGCTCCAAGTCAGCAGTGATTTCCAAATAGTGGTCGGATAGGTTAGCAATAGTTATGAAGCACGGGAGGAAAGCATGATGAAATATCTTGAGAATATGAAGAATTTGATTCCGACCTTCAACAATTTTAACATCCAATAGATTCCAAGGATAGAAAATATCAGAGCCAACCTTGTCTCTAAACTGGCCACTCTAGTCCCGATCGAACTACCTAAAGATTGCCAACAGGAGAAACTCCATTTGCTTTGGCCTTCGAAACTGAAGCTGTCATCCCGATAGAACATAAACTTCCATCAACATGAGTTGTGGCATTCAATGAGCAGCAATTTCACAATCTCAGAATCAAGAAAAGCTTGCTCGAAATTGGAAAAGTTCATATAAAATAGAGGAGGTTGTCTGGCCTGAAACTTATCATTTGAAGAAGCTCGAAGGAACAACACTCCCACGACCTTGGAATTTAAAAAATTTGAGAATATAATACCAGTAATTTTTCTTCAATAGAACTCCTCCATTTCAACATTATTATTTCTTGGTACAAAAACTATGTGATGATAGAAAAGAAGTAATCAAAACTGACCATGTTAGGAATAAGAGGAGAACCTCATCCTAACATGAGCAAGTCAAAGATCTCTGATTATTTAAGATAGGAGGAGGTGAGAGACCCATTCAACGGCCCATTTGTGCTCCTATTGCCATGTTAGAAACAGGACGAGAACCTTATCCTACAATTAACAAGTCAAAGATCTTTGGTTATTTAAGACAGGAGGAGAGAAGAGGCCCATTTAATGGTTTATTTTTGCCCCTATTGCCATGATAGGGATAGGAGGAGAACCTTGCCCTAACATTAGTAAGTCGAAGACCTTCAGTTATTTAAGATAGGAGGAGGGAAGAGGCCCATTCAACGACCCATTTGTGCCCTTATTACCATGATAGGGATAGGAGGAGAACCTCATCCTAACATGAGTAAGTCGAAGGCCTCATTAATTTATGACGTGATGAGGGGAGAGGCCCATTCAATGACCCATTTGTTCTCCTATAGCCTTGTTAGGAACAAGAGGAGAACCTCATCCTAACTTGAGCAACATCGAAGACCTCGTTAATTTAAGACAGGATGAGGGGAGAGGCCCATTCAATGACTCATTTATGCCCCTATAGCCTTGTTAGGAGTAGGAGGAGAACCTCGTCTTAACTTGAGCAAAGTCAAAGGCCTCGTTAATTTAAGACGGGATGAGGGGAGAGGCCCATTCAATGGCCCATTTGTGTCCCTACTATCTTATTAGGAATAGGAGGAGAACCTCATCCTAGCTTGAGCAAAGTCGAAGGCCTCATTAATTTAAGATGGAATGAGGGAAGAGGCCCATTCAACGGCCCATTTGTGCCCCTACAGCCTTATTAGGAATAGGAGGAGAATCTCATTCTAACTTAAGTAATGTCGAAGGTCTCGTTAATTGAAGATGGGATGAGAAGAGAGGCCCATTCAATGGTCCATTTGTGCCCCTACTGCCATGTTAGGGATAGGAGGAGGATCTCGTCCTAACATGAGCAAACCAAAGGCCTCTAGTTATTAAAAATAGGAGGAGAGGAGAAGACCTATCAATGGCCCAACCATCCCACTGCAATCCTATTAATAGAAGGAGAACCTCATCCTAATATGAGCAAATCAAAGACCTCTAGTTGCCTGAGACAGGAGGAAAATCTCATCATGGCAAAAGTAAAAACCAACTTCATCAAGAATAAGTAAGGACTTTGTCTTAACAAAAGGACTAAGGAAAACTAACTAGGCTGGAAATGGAAAGACAACATCATCCTAACATCGTCCTGATATAAATAAAGATCTCTGATCATAAAAAGATAGGAGAAAAGCTACTTTTTGATGATTATTCCAACAAAAGATAAAATGAAGGAGAAAAGCCAAGAAATTAAATAGAAAAATAATTAAAGAAGGTATTTCTTCATTAAAGTTAGAATTATTACAAAATGAAGGTCTATAAGATCGATTACAAAGGCAAGAAGGAAAAGGCCAAAGCTCTAAGAAGGATCTGATCCCTCAGACTTTGGGCTACTGGTCATCACCAAAGATTCCTTTAAACTGACTATCTCTTCCTCAAGTTCTTTCTTCCTTAGTAGACTCTCCACATACATCCTATTGGCTCATCGATAATTATCTTCAAATTCTCTCAACTGCCTCCTCAGAACCATCGACTCAGCCTCCACATCCTTCATAGCTTGATGTTTGTATACCATCTGGATCTTCAACTATTGGAGTTCGGTCTTATCCTTCTCATATGCAAATGAAAGATCGTGGAAGGATTCCCTTAGAAAAATAATCCACTCCGACTCTTTATCAGCATCGGCCTGCTGATTATCGTGTAATTGCCTTCGAAGACGAGCCACCTCTTTGTTCGTCAATTTGAGCTCACTTTCAAGCCTACTTATTTTCTCCTTATAACTAGTCCTACAATTATCATGCTGAGCTTCGGCATCATGAAGCTGCCTCTGGAGCTTAGAAAATTTTTTCGAATCGTGTCTTGACTTATCAGAAGACCACCATGAACTCCCCTCCAATAATCAGATTGTCTCTTTCGCCGAATCAAGTTCAACTTTGAGAGAGCTGATCTTCGCGGTCAACACCCAGGACTTATCACTGACATTTTTCTTAAACTCTACTAACTCCTTCTCAAAATTATCCTTCTTAATGTTGAAGCTCATGGAATCCTTCATGTGTAATTTGCGGAGGCGAGTGACTTCAATCGTCGCCTCTGAAACATTTTTCCTGGATCTTTGGAGTTCTTCTTCTATCCTTTTTAATTTTTTCCTCAGATGATGAATTTTTCTCTTCAAATTCTTAATTATCAATTTTAAAGAAATTCCTTGTGGCAGCGACTTGACATCAATGGGAGACTGCATCCAACATATGAAAGGAATTCTAAGCTATTGATAAAAAAAAGTCTTACTTTCATTGATAAAAGTTTTTTCAAGTACAGGATGAAATAAAAAGAAAATACAATAACTAAAAGCTCCCAACCTCGAAAAGGAAAGTAGCAGGGGAACTCGACGCTCCTGTAGTACCTACGAACTCAGGTGCAAGTTTGGCTGGTGGTTCAGAGGGTTTGGACTCCTCAATAGCAAGTTCGAAAGGTTCTACGACCGCTTCGATGGGAGAAGGATGGACTGTAGCAGTGGATGGTTCGGCTTTCCCATTGGCAACCTCCTCTTCTTCCAAAAAGCTTAGGTCAAGCTCAAAAAATTTTTGGGCAACTTAGCCCTCGCAGAGCTCAAAACCATTAATGAACGCCTGCTAGCCAAACTCGACATTCAGGTTCCTCATTTTGGAAGAGGCCTTGATCTCTTCCACGACCCAGATCATCACCTTCGAGATCGACTTCACCATCTGAGCTTCCAATTCAGCGACTTTGATCTCAGCTTCTTTCTTTCTTTCCTCCTCCAGAGCTAGTGTAGCCTTAAGTCTGGCTGAGATGAATTCCTCCTTCCAGAGCATACCCTGAAGACTTTCAATTTCTGCCATCTTCTCCTCCGCAAGATGCTCAACCTTGCTGACCTTTTTCTGAAGGTGACTTACCTCGGCTCGAAGATCCTCCTAGACCATCTCTACCTCCATCTCCAAATGGTGTGCCCTCTTGATGTGGCTGAGCATTTGGTGACACAACTACAACAAATGATCGATGTTAAAAAAAAAAAAGAGAAAGAGAAGGAAGAAGAATGAGAGAAGAGAGAAGAGAGAAGAAAGAAAAAGCAGAAGACAAGAGAAGAAGTTGGGCAACAAGGCAATCACCTTGAGGAGGGTTTCGAGAGAACCCCAGATGAGCTGCCATGGTTCAAGGTCGGCCATGCGGTCCACCACCTCTGGCATGGCAAATTTATCAGTTAAAGTCCAAACGATCTTCAGATCATTGAAAGGATCCTCTCCTCATTCATTGCTATCATCCTTCGGCTCACTAAAGTGAGCCTTATGGAGTATCTTCATGATAGCTTTCTTTTCTTCTTCCCTTCCTTTGTCTCTCCCTCAGTAAGAAGCTTCGGAGCTTGTCCCCACTGGAAGGGCCTGGGGCACAGACAGCATGGAATCCGCATCAATAGTGCCGACCTCAGTAGTTGGAAGAACCTCGGCACTAGCGACAATCTCGAAAGTAGTAGCAGTGACAGCAGGGGCCAAGAAACTTGAAGCACCGACCTTCGTCCTCTTCGAACTACCACCTGATGCTTTTCCTTTCCTCTTCTAGGCATAAAACCCCTTTGCAAGCATTGTGGCAGCTTCAGTATCCAATTCTACAATAAAGAAGAAATCACAATCAACGATAGTACACAAATGTGAAACAAAGTGAATCCAAAATGTAAAAAATGTACCGATAGGGTCAAGGGGACTCAAACCTAGATTAAATAAGATCTATTCTTGTAGGAGATCGAAAAGAATAGGAGCTCGGTATGCTATGAGTTTATTTGAGGAATCAAGGTGGGCTCTATCTAAACTAGAAGCTTGACGGACTGACTCCTAATGTGACTCCAAGGAGGAAGATCTAATAGCAAGATCAAATAGTGCACAAAAAAATATTTTTTCTTCCAGTTGTGAATGAAAGAAGGAGCACCTTTCAGTAAACCCTTCTTGTCGAACTGGGGGAAGAAGTACCACCAATTCTTTGCAGAAGGATGGCGCTTGAAAGTACAGAAGTTCCAAAAGAGTGAAACAGTCGGATGGACCTCAGCTAGACGATAGAGAAATAGGAATCCTATCACAAACCTAAAAAAATTTGGTGCTACGGAGGCAAGGGAGATGTTCAGAAATCGAAAAAGAGCAACTACAAAAGGAGGGAGCGGAAGTCAGAGTTCGGCATGCAGAGTTTCTATATATAGGCAGAATCGGCCAATTGAAGGAGAACTCTCTCAGTCACTTGATGTAGAAAGTTCAAGGTCGTACTCTTGAGGGATCCCATACTAAACCCTAATTAGGAAAAGATCGTTCGGGGTTAGGATGCAAGGAATGGTATCCAGCATGATAGATTGATGAGACTTGTCTCTAGTGCGAACAACCATAACAGGGATGGGGTCAAGGAAGGTTGGATCGAATGAACTCTAGGAACCAGTAGATTGGAAAGTTTTGGAGGACATCCGGATCAAACTAAATTCAAGAGAAATCTCCAAAAGTTAAGAGGCAAAGGATGTGGAAAACTCCTTAAGAAAAATTGAGAAAATAAGAAGCGAAGTATGCTAGAATAATTAAGAAGAAGGATGGTGGAACTAACCTAGGTCGATCGAGAAGGACAAAGAGGCGATGAGCATGATGAAGACCAAGTGGAAGAACGCCCAGAACCAGGAAAGGAAGAAGGAATTAAATAGCAGAAAGTGGCCCAAAACCATCATGATTGCAGATCTCCCTCGACCATTCTTCATGCAATGCATGTCCCAAGCATCATGACAAAAGAATGGTGACAGGCAATGCCTTTATGGCACCGTGTCTCGAGCAGCACTTCAATGAAAATTTTGAAAATCCATCTCTTCGAGTCGGATCATGTTAAAGGGACTCTGATGCCAATATGGAAGATGATAAAATGCCTTACTTTTTTTTAATAATCATAGAACCCAGGAAAGAACTTCGGCAGTCATCTTTTTACTTTATTCCTTTGAATTTTGAACTTGTGAGTAGGAGGACTATTGTTGGGGATAAATCCCACTCCTACCGAAGTTCGATCTAATGCTCAGCCAAGTGTAATTTGTAATCATAGAAGAGCTTCAATCGCCACTTCTTCTTCAGCCAAACTCCTCCCAGACTTCTCCTTCAGTCGGACTTCTTCATCAGTCGGACTCCTTTCGGACTTCTCCATTAGTCAAACTCCTTCCAGACTTCTCTTAGAGTCAGACTTCTCCATCAGTCAGACTCCTTCCGAACTTCTTCTTCTGTCGAATTTCTTGCAGACTTCTTCTTCAACTGACTTTACCATCAGTCAGACTCCTTCCGAACTTCTCCATCAGTCAGACTCCATCCCCGAATTCCTATATCAGATTACTTTCATATTTCAACTAGTACTCCTCCCAGATGATCCCCTCTAGTCGTATTCCCTCTAGGTTATTTCTTTCAGTCAAACCCCTTTTAATCTATAGCTCTCTATACGGCATGAATCAACTCACTCATAAATGACTTAGAGAAGTCCGAACTTCTCTGAAATTGATATATGTCAAAGCTCTTCACCAACCAATGCCTGCTTCCTTCGAACTTTGACTATTAAATTCCAATGAATGGGCACGTCATGACAATGGATACTACTCTTCATAACAAACTCCACATGATCCCGAGCAGCCCACTATCCAACGGTTATGGCTATCACTTTCAAATTTGTTATAGGCTCCATCTATAAATGGGACCTCCATATATGTTTTCTCTGAGCTCTCTTCTTCTTCCCAAAACTCTACTAAATTTTTTCCTGAGCACTCCATTTTTGTTGGCTAGAAAAGTTAACTTGATCATTGGAGGGTTCTGTCGAAGCCACCACCATCGACTTCGGATGGAACTTTATTTTGTAGGTCACCGATGGCGATCTCTTCTTTCTTAACTCTATCTTGATCCAGCATCAACCAGATTTTGCACCAACAATGTTCAATAGGTAGAAAAATTGACACCTATAGCTGAACCTGAGTCAGATTTGATTAGATCAGATTCAGAGCCTAGAGCACCTACACCATTAAGATGATCTAGTAGAGTACCGTATCATTCGGACAGATACTATGGTTTCTTAGTCTAGGATGGTGATCCCACTGAAGTTGATGAGAACAATAAGGATCCGATCACCTATATAGATGTAGGGTAGAGACCCAATTCTAAAAAATGGCTCGAGGCCATGAAGTCCAAAATGGAGTCCGTGAAGGTCAAAGATATATGGACATTGGCTGACCCACCCGAAGGGGTTAAACCCACTGGGTATAAGTGGATCTTCAAAAGAAAAAGAAGTACAGATGGAAAGGTGGAGATCTATAAAGCCCATCTAGTTGCCAAGAGGTATCATAAATATTATTCTATTGACTATGATGAGATGTTCTCCCTTATGGCAAAGCTCAAATTTATTTGAATAATGGTTGTAATAGCTGCTCATCTAGACTATGAGATTTGGCAGATCGATGTGAAGATAGCTTTCTTAAATGAAGAGCTGACTGAAGAGGTGTATATGATACAATCAGAGGGGTTCACATTCATAGATGAGTCCAAGGTGTGCAAGCTTTAGAGATCCATTTATAGATTGAAGTGAAGAAAAATCTTGATTTTTCGGACCAGATTCTTTCAGATTTGATCAGATCAAGAGATATATTTCAAAAAAAAATTTTTTTGATCTAGATCAGATCTAAGATATTTTAGATCTGATTATTATTATTTTAGAAATTAATAAAATCTAGATAAATTAAATCAAATTTAATTTACCTTGATATGGATAATCCTATTACCCGTTGATGATCCTATATGCAGTGGAAGGTTCTGGATCTAGCCACACAAGTGCCTGGCCTCTATTGGTATCCACTTAGGCTAGATCTAGAGATCCTCTTCTTCTCTATCAGGTTTCCAAAAATTAAATCTGGATCTGATCTGAAAGATCTTCAAAATTCTTTTTGAAGATCAGCAGTCGTACTTTGCAGCAGCGCAGCCTTCTAGCTTTCAGTCGCCTTTCTTTGATCTAGATCGCACCAACCAAAAATCCAAAACTCCTTTTGAACGTGGAGAGGAAAGGGAGAAGGTGGTTTGGCATGGAAGAAGAGGGGAGAGGCAGCCTTGGGCATGGGGAATTTTGATTCCTTTCAATCACTTCCAATCACAATCTGGGTTGGGCACAGGGTCTTATTTATAGATTATCTATGATCCAACTTCTCTTCTTCCCAATCAATCATAACTCTTTGTGAAATCAGATCTAAATCTGATTGGTGGAAATAGAGTCTCCTGGATTCCTCCTTAGAGGATGCCTAAGACCAGTCAAAGTTGGTTCTTAGGAGAACTCTAATTGGAATCCAAAAAGGAGATGGAGTCCCTATCCAACAGGGACTCCTAGGCGCCCCCAACTTGGGCACACGCCAAGGGTGGCATGCGCCCTCTTTCTTGCCAGGTTTTGGCAGGAGGACAGGCCACCACCAGCTCTCCAATAGGTACATGACATGTGGTCAAAAGTCAAAGTATCAATGGTCAACATTTGACCAGTCAAACGTAGACTTTTGACCAAAGTCAAAGAACAAGAAATTAGACTATGTGGAGAAGGAGGAGGGAGACAGCTTTGGGGCATGGAGAATTTTTAATAAATTTCTGACACACTATAAGTTGGGCGCAGGATCTTATTTATAGACTATGCGTGATCCAACTTCTCTTCTTCCTAACTAATCACAATACTTTATGAAATTAGATATAAATCTGATTGGTGGGAATAGAGTTTCTTGGATTCCTCCTTAGATGGTGCCTAAGACCATTCAAACCTGGCTCTTAGGAGAAGTTTAATTGGAATCCAAAAAGGAGATGGAATCCCTATCCAATAGGGACTCCTGGGAGCCTCCAGCTTGGGTACACGCCAAGGGTGGCGTGTGCCCTCCTTCTTGCTAAGTTCTGGCAGGGAGACAAGCCCCCACCAGCTCTCCAATAGGTGCATGACACATGGATAGAAGTTAAAGTATCAATGATCAATATTTGATCAGTCAAAGGTCAACTTTTGACCAAAATCAAAGGACGAAAAATGGCAGATGACCAAAAATGGTCGGTATTGTCTTACAAAATAAGATAATCCTTTTTTGATTTGGACAGACTCCAGTCAGACCAAGTGAAGGCCTTTGATTGAGCACAAACTCCTTTGGCTTAGTAAGAACAACTATTTACGATAGTAAAAGAAGAATGTTAGGTTCAATCAAGTGCTAGCACGAATTTCTTGAACCTAATTAAATCTCATTTAGTTCAATTGAACTAGATCAGTTAAATTGATGATCACCAGATTCAAATTCTTGTTTGTATGATCCAGTTAGGTTCAGTTCTATATGGTAATGGAATATGTCATGATCTCTATCATCGACATCATCGAAACTTCTTTCGACGGATCAGAATTCTTCTGATTCAAATAGCTAGAATGATCGATCATCTAAATCATTCTAATTGCTCCCAAAATCCATCAGTGACACCTAGCAGTATATGGTGGCAACCCATCAGAGCTGAATGCGAACCTCTTGGTGCAGCTACCTGTGTGATTAAGTTTTTCTATCTTGAGCTCCGATCAGATTAGGGTTTAGGTGAACTCATCAAACCCTAGTCTCTATCATATGATGTAATCATTCGATTCAAGTCCAATGTGAAAAGCTAAATAGAAACTCTTTTTATTATTTTACTCTGCCATGGCCATGGTCTTCTGGACTTGATTCTCATGACCATCATAGGGCTGCTCCTCTACCACCGAGGTAGATAGATTCCATCTTGATGTAATCCAGTTCCTACAATGAACATGCTATAGCCAACATACACCTCAGGGTTCCGTATGGCTAGGAGACTAAGTTATGGTGTAGTCAAACTATAACACTCTCAAGGTGAACTGCCGATGCATCTTAGGTTAAAGAACCAGACACATCACTGCAGCATCGAGTCAGTCATTGATGAGAAGGTAGACTTCCTAATGACTGCTCGAGGTGGTCACGCTCAGTGCCCTTATTCTCTAACGAGTACCTATACTCTCGCTCTGATGTCTCCACACCGTAGACTCAAGACTCATCTACTAAGGAGAAGTGATTGTACACCAATCTTCTGGATCAATCACCATCCTCGTGATGATCCTATGGTCGAAAGCATTTTATGAGTTAATAATGATTATTCATGTCTTAAATTTTTAACTCTTGAAAATATGAATTATCATTACCATTAACTCAAAGGATGTATCACAGACACTAAATACACATATGTGATAGAAAATAATCCTTTTTATTGATTATAGTCAAAATTATAATTTTGCCCCTAGAAGTTTATTATAAGTGTCAGCCAATTCTGGCTTCTAGGGCACATATATCTAACACTAGTTTCATACTTGATTCAATTCTGCAACAATATTAGATCCAAATGAAACCCTACTTATCATTTTCAGATCTGAACCTAATTTTAGATCTGAAGAGATCATAATTTATTTTAGATCTGAAATAATTTCAGATCCAAAACAATCTTGTAATCACATTACAACATGCAAAAATTTTTTAGATCTAACTATCTTTAATGTTTACATTGTTTCAGGAAATAATTTGTTAGAACAATGTGTAGCAATTAATTAATCCTCTTATTTGATTTTTGTAATTAGATTTCAAAGTGACTTAGTTCGTATTCATATCAAAGAATCGGGCTGTGATACCATTATTAGCATGTGCGGTGGTTTTGTATGTCTAGTTTTAAAAATTTTCGTAAATCTAATTTTTGTGCATTATAAAAATAAAATAAATTAAAATATTTTTAATTTAAAATACATACCAAATTAGATTTGAAAATCATGCTAAGGATCATGATATAAACATGCTCCAAAATCTGAAATCATAACAAGAACCAAGAAGGTGAAGGGAGATCTGATCTCTATACTTGATTGTTTTGGATCCTATGAATGTCCAAGGTTCCAGTTGTAGCCGCACAAGTGCCCGGCCTATGCTAATATCCACATAAAGATGATCCTGATTAGTAATGCCAAAGTCATCGAGGTGTTAGCTCTCTTATAGGCTTTGTTCCTTTGCTTAGATCTAGACTTCTTCTAGATCTCAAAAAATAAGGCTACAGTGCAAACCCTTCATGCTAATTTGATAAGATCTTAATTGGATGCTAGGAAGAGGAAGAAGAACCATTTTTCTTCTCTTCCTTTTTCTCTAATCATTATTTTAGGTCTTCTGAGATCAAGTAGGGCATTGGATGATGAAGGGAATGAAGAAAGAAGGGCATGAGATAGATGAGATATGGCAGCAAGGGAGAAACCCCTCAAACTCATGCACACACACACTTCCTTTTTTCAGATTTTTGTCACATGAAAACCACATCCCTATATTCTAATCAGATAAGGATTCAAACCAATTTGATTTAATGTCTAACTTTATCAAAAAGGAGTCCCAGATGAGAAGGGGAGGCGCCAACTTGTGCCTCCTCTCATCTCACACATGCCAAGAGAAATGATAGCACTTTTTAGTGCCCTCCCTCTCATTTCTATAGCCAAACAAGGGAGAGAATCCCAATAAAAGTGGGCTTAGGAACTCTTCTTCAATTGGATCAAATTTGGGTTCAATCTGAATCAAATTTGAACTTGAAATGAATCAAATTTAAAAAGGCTATCAAACCAGTTTTGAAAAGGCTGTCAAATTTGATCAAATCAAGATTGAAATTCAAGTCTAACTTGGATAAATAAACCCAATTAGTCTAAAACTAAATTATGCTTAATTAAATTAAATCTAATTTAAACTAATTATGACTTGATCCATTATTGAATTAGACCTAATTAAATTGCAACACTTGCAATTAAGTCCCTCAACTAACAATTAGTAGTTACTAAATCTATAACATTTACAAATTAGAAGTTTCCAAACTCAAAGCATAATCCAATTGATAACTTGAATTGGATCCAAGCCATTGATCGGGTCAAGCTTCTTTTGTGTGTGACTTCTTAGGTTCTATTATATCTGATAGTGAGACATATCATGATCTCTATCATAGTATCATCGAAACTTCTTTCGATGGGCTAGAATGATTCCAACTCATCCTAACAATGATCGTTGATCTAAAAATGATCCTAGTAAGTTCTTACAATCCACCAATGACACCTAGTAGCTGAAGAAAAAACTACGTTTTCTACTATAGGACTGGTTTGATCTGACCAGATTTATAGAAAATATTTCAAAATTTTTTCTATAGAATCTAATCAAATCAGAGAGTTCTCTAATCTGATTTTAATAATCTGATATTAAATTTAAAATTAAGAATTAAATCAGACATAAACTTTGTACTTGATTGGGTAATCTGATTACCCTACCGATGATCTATGGATGCTCGGGGTTCTAGATTAAGCCATGCACGTGCCTGGCCTCTACCGAAGTCCACTCGGGCTGGATCTAGAAGTGCTCTCCTTCTAAATTTGATTGCCAAAAATTATATCTAAATATGATTTAGTAAATCCTTCAAATCAACTGATGAAGGTAACGCGCTCGTCTCACGAACGTCATCTCTTTCCTTAAAACCTTCGTGCCAATGTCTATGGACCTTCTCTTGGAACCTTGGCCTAACCTTTGGGCGTGGAGAAGAAGAAGAGGAGGGGCATGGAGAAAGAGAGAGGATGGCTACCTATGGGAGCTTGGGGCATGGAGCATAAAATGTGAGAAACCTTAGGGCGCAGGGTCTCTTAAATAGAGCCCTATGCCACCTCAGTGTTCCAATCAATCAAGCAACTAATTTCTTGATTTGTTTCAGATTTCTTGACAAAATTTCTTGCTAACTCACCTCAAAATTGCCACCCCAAATTTTCCATATTTGTCATACAAGATGGATAAGGAAAGAGAGAGGAATTAAAGTGTGCAAGTAACTCTTCCTTCTCTCTTAGAATTTGATCTCTATCAAACCTCTTTGACTGGTCAAATCTAAAATTTGAACAAGTCAAAGCCTATCCACTTTGGGTGCACACATAGGGGGACATGTGCCCTCTCCATGCCATATCAGAAAGGTGGGTGTACACACCCATAGAAATCTCCACGGGGCGTGCACCCTTGATCCCTTCTTTCTTATAACAAGATCAACCTTTGACCCTAGTGTGCGACAGAAAAGGTAGGTGACCAAAACTGGCAGGTGACCAAAAAAGATAGATGTTGTTCTAAAGTCATCTAATAAATTTAGACAACCTTATTCTAACCTGGACAAGTTTTAGTTAGGGTTTTGGTTGAGACGAATTAGAAAGACTACAAAAAGTGAATGTTAGGTTCAATCATGTGCTAGCATGATTTTCTCGAACCTAATCGGATCTAATCCAAATTAATTGAACTAACTTAGCCCAATTGATCACAACTAGACTCATATCCTTGTATGTATGATCCAGTTAGGTTCAACTCTGTATGGTAATGTGATATGTCATGATCTCTATCATTGACATCATCGAAATACCTTTCGATGGATCAGAACTTTTCTAATTCATACAATTAGAATGATAGATCATCAAGATCAGTTTAATTGCTCCTAAAATCCATCAGTGACACCTTGTAGCATATGGTGGCAACCCATCAGAATTGAAAGCAAACATCCTGATGCAGCTATCTATGTGAATCAATTCTACTATCATGAGTCTTGATAAGATTAGGGTTTAAGGTAAACTCATCAAAATTCAACATCTGTCATACGAATGAATCATTTAATTTGAGTCCGATGTGAAATCCTAATAGAAAACTCTTTTTCTATTATATCACACTGTCGTGGCCATGGGCTTAAGAACTCAATCTCATGATCATCATAGGACTACTCTTCCACTACCGAGGTAGATAGATCCCATCTTAGTGCAACCCAATTCCTACATTGAACATGCTATAGCCAACATACACCTAAGGATTCCGAATGGCTAGAAGATTGAGTTATGGTGTAGTCAAATTATAACACACTCAAAGTGAACTACAAATGCTTCTCAGATCAAAGAACCTAACACACAACTACAGCATTGAGCCAGTCATCAACGAGAAGGTAGACTTTCTTATGATTGCTCAAGGTGGTCATGCTCAGTGACCTCGTTCTCTAACAAGTATCTGTACTCTTGCTCTGGTGTCTCCACACCATAGACTCAAGACTGATCTATCTTAAGAAAGTGATCGTACACCAACCTTTCAGATCGATAACCATCATCATAACGATCCTACGATCGAGAGTAGTTTATGAGTTAGTTATGAAAATTCATGTTTTAAATTTTCAACTATTGAAAATATGAATTGTCATTACCATTAACTTAATAGATGTATCTCAGATAATTTTAAATACATATTATGATAAAAAAAATAATTTTTTTATTAATTTATAGTTAAAATTATAAAATTATCTTTAGAAGTGTATTATAAGTGTCAGCCAATCTAACTTTTAGGGCACACATCTAACAAACTCCCACTTGACCTAAAGCCAATTGACTATAAATCTAAGTTTGATCTTTTTAAGGTGGGCTTCAATCTTCTGCTGGCTTAAAGGCTTCATTAGCGGATCTGCCGTGTTGTCCACAAAGTTGACTCTCTTGACCTTGACGTAATCCTTCTTGAGGTAATCGTGGCTGAGATGGAATCACCGCTCGATGTGCTTTGATTTCTGATGAGATCTCAGCTCCTTAGATAAAGCTACAATGCCATTATTATCACAGTACAGAGGGATGGCATCCGATGGCATCACTCTGAGCTCTGTGGCAAACTTTTTGTACCAGAATGCCTCCTTTGCAGCTTTCGATGTAGTGATGTACTTTGCTTCCATGGTGAAATCCGTTATCACGGTCTGCTTGGAACTCTTCCAGCTTACAGCACCATCATTGCACACAAACAGATTACTAGATGTCAACTTTCGATCATGTATATCCGACATAAAGTCTGAGTTTGTATAACCCAGGACCTGGAGTTCTCCATTACCAAAAACCAAGAACATATCCTTAATCCTTCTTAAGTGCTTAAGGATACACTTCATAGAAGTCCAATGCTCTTCATCTGGATTCGACTGATACCTACTTGTAACACTCACAACATGGGCTATATCAGATCGTGTACATAGCATGGCATACATGAGGCTCCCTATTATACAAGAATAAGGGATCCTGCTCATGCGTTCAGTCTCCTCAGGTGTGCTAGGACACATCTTCTTAGAGAGATGAATACCATGTCTAAAGGATACCAATCCTCTCTTGGAGTTTTTCATGCTGAACCTCTCCAGCACCTCCTCTATGTACATCTTCTATGAGAGACCCAGCATCCTATTCGGTCTATCCCTATAGACCTTAATTCTCAGAATAAAGGATGCCTCTCCTAGGTCTTTCATACAAAACTCTTTTGATAACCACATTTTGACCATGGTCAACATGAGAATATCATTTCTAATAAGGAGAATGTCATCCATGTACAGTACGAGAAAGACAATAGCACTCCCATTGATCTTTTTTAATACATAGGGCTCCTCCTCATTTTTGATGAATCCAAATGATTTGATTACATCATTGAAATGAGCATTCGAGCTTTGAGATGCTTGCTTGAGTTCATAGATGGACCTTTGCAAACTTGCAGACTTGTGTCAGCATCACTGGATGTGAAACCTAGCGGTTGTTCCAGATAGATATCTTTCTTAAGATATCCATTTATGAACACCATTTTCACATCCATCTACCATATTTTGTAATTAAAATAGGCTGCAATTGCAAGCAGTATGCGGATGGATTTAAGCATGGCTACTGATGAGAAAATATCCTGATAGTCAATGTCTTCGTGCTGACTATATCCTTTTGACACTAACTTAGCATTGAATGTCTCCATATTTCCATCTGCACCTATCTTTATCTTATAGATCCATTTACATCCAATAGATACTATACCTTCAGGTCGATCTACCAAGGTCCGACTTACTTTGATCACATTGAGTCAATTTATGACTTTATTGCCTCTAACCATTTCTTAGAGTCGATATCTGATATCGCATCATCATAGGTTTTGGGATCATTACCATGAACCTCATTTTTTATGAGGAACATTTTCTCTACATCTTCTGAAATAATGTGTAAGTATCTTTCAGGAGGATGAAAAATCCTATTTGATCTACAAGATGGAAGAGGTTTTGATTGGACTGGCTTAATTTGATTAGATTACATAGGTTCCTTAACTCATTGCTCTTGGAAGACTTTCTTCTTAAGCCTTATCTATCTTCTAATGCCACCATCTTGGATAAACTATTTTTCAAAAAAGATGATATGTGATAAGCATCATAAATTCATCAATAAAAGTATTAATTTATTAATTAATTTATATTAATTTTTAAAAATTATCAATCAATTTATATATAATTTTTGAAAAATTCATATTTTTATTAATTAAAAAATTAATTAAAAAATAATAAAAAAAATAATAAAAATTAAAAAATAAAATTTTATTATCAATAGAAAGAGCTCATTTTTTTGATCACAACAAAATAAATTTCAAATAAAACGGAGCTAAAATGGAAAAGATATGAATTTTTAAAAATATAAAATAAATAAAAATTAAATAAAAAAGAAAATGGCTCAGCCGGCTCCGCAAGCCGAGCCACCAAGCCAAGCTGAGCCACCAAGCCAAGCCGAGCCATCAAAGCCGACTCAGCCATTGAAGCCATCAGCCGGTCCACGATCCAGGCGTGGACCGCCAGCTCAAGCAAAATCAGGCGAATCAGAGCTTGCCACGTGGTGGACCTAGACCCCTAAAGGGTCTACAGAAATTTATCGCGGCTCACAAGGGTAATTTAGTCTTTTCGCTCGACAACAGCGGCGCTGATTGGTTGCGGTGTGCGGTGCGGCCGGTCCACGCGGTCCATGGGAACAGTGATTGCGCGATCGGACGGATGTGGTTGTTTGCGGTCAGGATCGGACGGCTGTGGTTGCTTCCGAATTTTATTCAGCTACAGAACATCACGCGGATCACCATCGGACGGCAGCGCTCGATCCAGGCGATGATCGACGGTCCAGAAAGCTCCCGACGGTGATCAAACTCTCAGGCGCATGATTTGCGGCCAGATTTCCTCCATCAAGCGCGATCCAACGGCCAGAATTTAATCCGACCCGATCTGAGCTTGATCTGCATCCGATTTTGATGATTTTTGGATCCGTTGGATTTCCTATTGAATGGCTGGATTTTATCAGATTTATCAGAGATCGTATCAGAGCTATTTTGATTCAAATTTTACTCAAATTTTTTTATATTTTGATGATTACAAAGGCCATTAGTCCCACATTGCCTTTAGAAAAAATATCCAGCCCTCCTAGCTCTATAAAAAGGACCCCAGGCCATCAAAAATCAATATCTCCGATCAAGGTGAAGCTTTGGTACAGGGCGAAGCCAGGCTATGGGTTAAAGGCTGCTTCGAAGCAACGGGTGCCGAGAAGAAGAGTCAAGCTTCTACACCATCTTTCTGCCAATGCCGATCCAAGATCAGAGATCAGGCTATTTTATTCTTTTTAAATTCTATGTATTTAAATTTTAAAATTTTAATTAATAAAAATTTTATTTTTTGCACTTTAATTTCTTACTTTTTATTTTTATTGCAATTTAATTTCTATACTTTAAATTATTGCTTTGCAAGTAGATGCTAAGATCTAACTAGTAGATCTTAGTATCAAATTTAAATTTCTGCACCTTTTAATTTTCGCTTTTTATTTTCCGACTTCACTTTTGATCTCAAAACTCTTCTTTTCTTCTTTTCTTTTCAAAAATCAAAGATTTCAAATCTAAAAATACTACCTTCCCTGTGGATTCGACCCGACTCATCGCTATCTACGCATTTTTTAATTATTTTAAGAAGTCGGATTAAACTGATAAACACGGTGTCTTAACGACAACATCGCGTTCCTATCAAGTTTTTGGCACCGTTGCTGGGGAAGGAGTAGATGCTATTTTTTTTTTTGATTTCTTTGATTTTTTTTTATAAATTAATTATTTTTTTTAATATTGCTTACTAATTTTTTTTTATTTATTTTGTAGAAAAAAAAGAGAAAATGAAGAAAGCATCAAATTTTGGTGAGATCAATCCTAACCCTAGTCCTCTTTCCTTTTTATTTATTTATTTATTTATTTTATTTTTAAATTAATTTAAAAAAATATTCATTTAAATCTAATTAAAAGCCTCATGATAAGATTAGAAATCCTAACTGCTTAGAGCATGCATCATATTAGTTTTATTTTTATTTTATTTTTATTTTTATTTTTTTTGGTGATTGCTGGAGGCAAGGTAAGCCTTTCAGAATACAATTAGTTACATGCATCTAGTTTAAATTGCATAAAACCCTTTGATTGAATTTTTTTTCGTGCATATTCATATTAAATCAAATTAAGGGCACAACCCAATTAAACAAGATAAGGTGGGGATTTGATCACCCTTCCTTAGCCCACAAACAACCAACCAACATCCTGCATTGACCTAAACCTTTAAATTAAAATCAATTAGACATCAACCCTAGGAACTCGAGCTCAATAGGACAAGGAATCCTAAGAGTTGAACTGGGTTAGGATAAGTCAATTTGACTGGTGTCTAGGAAAGTGGTTCAGGGACGATTGGGCCCGAAGGAAGGTGGTTTCTAATTGGTTCCGTTCGCTTACCTGGCCAAGCATAATTGGTGTCTAAGGCAAGCAACGGGGAGGACTCCCACCGACCTTACACTTACCTGGCCAGTTGATTGGCTAATCCTACACTTGGAGGGCTTGAAGGTGACCTTGGCAGTTAGGAGCTGTCTAGATCTAGGATAACCCTTAGTCAGGATTGATTGACCAACTTGATTGCTAACCAACATCAAACCTAATTAAATTTAATTCTTCTCTCTCTTCTTAGTTCTAGGACTCCTTAGGACCTCTTCTTGAGAACTTTTTTTTTCTCCTCTAAAAAATAAAATAAAATAAAATAAAAATTAAATTAAACTAACTAAAAAAATATTAAAAATAATAATTAAATTAAATTAAATTAAATTAAAATTAATAAATAAAAAAATTAATTTATAATAAAATAAAAATAATAAAAAAAATATTCTAAATTTTTTTGAACCATACATTAGGGTTACACTAATACATGCATGGTAGGAAATCGCTTTTTCTGATTTAGTTGAACTTAATTGAATGGTTGATTCACATTAAACATAATAATCAAATGGCTAATATGAATCTAATAGTCCAAAAATTAGATAAAGTTGATCTTCTTGCTCAGAAAATAGATCAACTCCTAATCCTAGGTCAACAATCTCCTGCATAATTCACATCATCTTCTAATTATCAGGAGATTTATTCAATCTGTGCTAGCCCAACCCATCATCTGAGTGAATGTCCTATGGCTGCAAAATTTTCATATTTTATCCAAGAACAAGTTCAAGCTGCTCAAGGATACTCCAAATTGATTAATGATCCATTTTCAAATTCATATAATTCAGATTGGAGTAACTTTAATTTTTCTTGGACATCCCAATAGACTCAGGCTCAGACCCAAATTTTACTTGAGCAAAATTATCAAAATAGATCCCAATATCAAAATTATGCCTATAATAATGGTCAGCCTAGTCAGTTTAACCAGCCATCATATTATAATCAGCCTTCATACCCACCTCCTCAACAGACCAATCAGCTGATGATAGATTTAACCAACTTCAACAATTAATTCTAACTCAACAGCAATCTATCGCCAGACTAGAAGCTCAAATAGGATAATTAGTTGAGTCTAACATGAGGAGAGAACTAGATCAACTACCAAACCTATCAATTTCAAACAACCCACCTAATGACCACCAACTTGTTAGATATATGTGCCCTAGAAGCCAGAATTGGCTGACACTTGTAATACACTTCTAGGGGCAAAATTATAATTTTGACTATAATCAATAAAATGGATTATTTTCTATCACATATGTGTATTTAGTGTCTGTGATACATCCTTTGAGTTAATGGTAATGATAATTCATATTTTCAAGAGTTAAAAATTTAAGACATGAATAATCATTATTAACTCATAAAATGCTTCCGACCATAGGATCATCACGAGGATGGTGATTGATCCAGAAGGTTGGTGTACAATCACTTCTCTTTAGTAGATGAGTCTTGAGTCTACGGTGTGGAGACATCAGAGCGAGAGTATAGGTACTCGTTA
Source organism: Cocos nucifera (assembly GCA_006176705.1). Taxonomy (NCBI): domain Eukaryota; kingdom Viridiplantae; phylum Streptophyta; class Magnoliopsida; order Arecales; family Arecaceae; genus Cocos; species Cocos nucifera. Next base: position 260,444 of record QRFJ01003318.1, read on the forward strand.
GAGAACGAGGGCACTGAGCGTGACCACCTCGAGTAGTCATTAGGAAGTCTACCTTCTCATCAATGACTGACTCGATGCTGCAGTGGTGTGTCTGGTTCTTTGACCTGAAGATGCATCGGCAGTTCACCTTGAGGGTGTTATAGTTTGACTACACCATTAACTCGGTCTCCTAGCCATACGGAAACCCTGAGGTGTATGTTGGCTATAGCATGTTCATTGTAGGAACTGGATTGCATCAAGATGGAATCTATCTACCTCGGTGGTAGAGGAGCAGCCCTATGATGATCATGAGAATCAAGTCCAGAAGCCCATGGCCATGGCAGAGTGAAATAATAGAAAGAGTTTCTATTTAGCTTTTCACATTGGACTTGAATCGAATGATTACATCATATGATAGAGACTAGGGTTTGACGAGTTCACCTTAACCCTAATCTGATCGGGGCTCAAGATAGAAGAACTTAATCACACAGGTAGCTGCACCAAGAGGTTCGCATTCAGCTCTGATGGGTTGCCACCATATACTGCTAGGTGTCACTGGTGGATTTTGGGAGCAATTAGAATGATTTAGATGATCGATCATTCTAGCTGTTCGAATCAGAAGAGTTCTGATCCATCGAAAGGAGTTTCGATGATGTCGATGATAGAGATCATGACATATCCCATTACCATACAGAACTGAACCTAACTGGGTCACACAAACAAGGGTTTGAATCTGGTGATCATCAATTGAACTGATCTAGTTCAATTGATCTGAATGAGATTCAATTAGGTTCAAGGAAATCGTGCTAGCACTCGATTGAACCTAACGTTCTTCTTTTGCTATCATAAATAAGTTGTCCTGTCTGAGCCAAAGGAGTTTGTGCTCAAACAGAGGCCTTCATATGGTCTGACAGGAGGTTGTCCAAGTCAGAAAAGGTTGTCTTATTTGTAAGACACTACCTGCCATTTTTGGTCACCTGCCATTTCTTGTTCTTTGACTTTGGTCAAAAGTCTACCTTTGACTGGTCAAACGTTGACCATTGACACTTTGACTTTTGACCACATGTCATGCACCTATTGGAGAGCTGGTGGGGGCCTGTCCCCCTGCCAGAACCTGGCAAGGAGAAGGGCGCACGCCACCCTAGGCGTGTGCCCAAGTTGGAGGCGCCTAGGAGTCCTTGTTGGACAAGGACTCCATCTCCTTTTTGGATTCCAATTAGAGTTCTTCTAAGAACCAACTTTGACTGGTCTTAGGCACCCTCTAAGGAGGAATCCAGGGGACTCTATTCCCACCAATCAGATTTAGATCTGATTTCACAAAGGGTTGTGATTGGTTGGGAAGGAAGAGGAGTTGGATCACAGCTTAGTCTATAAATAAGACCCTGCGCCCAACTCAGATTCTAAGCAATTCAATTGAGATCAACCCCATGCCCCAAGGCTGCCTCTCCCCTCCTTCTCCATGCCATAGTCTCTTCTCCCCTTGCTCTCCACGTCCAAAAGGAGTTTTGGACCTTGGTTGGTGCGATTCAGATCAAAGAAAGGCGATCAAAAATAAGAAGGCTGCGCTGCTGCAAAGGACGACTGCTCATCTTCAAAAGAGTTTTGAAGATCCTCCAGATCAGATCCAGATCTGATTTTTGGAGGTGTGATAGAGAAGAAGAGGATCTCCAGATCCAACCCGAGTGGATACCGGTAGAGGCCAGGCGCTTGCGTGGCTAAGATCCAGAACCTTCCGCTGCAAACAGGATCATCAACAGGGTAATAGGATTACCCAGATCAGGTAAATTAAATTTGATTTAATTTATCTTTTAATTTTATTTTATTAAAATAATAAGAATCAGATCTGAAATATATCAAGATCTGATTGGGATCAAGAGAAAAATTTTTGAAATATATCTCTTGATCTGATCAGATCTGAACGAACCTGGACCGGGAAAAATCAGGATTTCCCTTCAACTGGTATCAGAGCCATGGTTCTAAATTGTTTAGATCTGATTTTAAATTTATTTTAATTAGAAAATAATTGATTTCAGATGTCACATGAGATGTGATCAGATCTGAAATCAGAAAAAATTAAAATTAAATAATTTGGATCTAAGATTAGAAGATATGCATGACTAGTTCTAGAATAGAATAGTTCTATAGAATATTCTTGCATATTTTTGATTTAATCTGATTAAATCATGTTTTAGATCTTTTTATTTACTATTTTTTGATATTATAAGTGTTATAATAACATCTAAAAAATAGCAAATAAAAATTATTTAATTTTTGAATATCATATGAGATATGATTGATGCATGTCTAGACTAGTTGTAGAATAGTTCTACATAATTATCTAGATTAGAATTTATTTTGATTAGATCAATTTAAATCTAATTTTTTAGATTATTATGAGATAATTTAGATCTAAAAATATGCATGATTTGATACATGAGATGTATGCAAAATATGCCATGATTAGATCTACTTTATATATGAGATATATGATATAGATCTGATATTGTTTTATAGTATTGAATGTTCCTGATTAAGGCGTTCCTCTTGGCCGTCCGGTCATAAGAACGAAGAAGGGTTTAAAGGCCCTCTCTTCCCATTCGATGGGGTGTTCTTATGATGTGTAGGGGTGCTGCGTGTTCGTCCTTAATCAGAAACCCAAAACTTACTTTCTGCAAAACCCTAGATCCTGAAACCCTAGGATTTATTGTGCATATTTTGTTTATGAACCCTACTTAATTAAGAATTAAGTTTATGGAATATTAATTAGGTCTAAAATTGAGAATTTCAGATCTAAGACATATTCATAATACTGGGTTCGGGCTTGGGTAGCTCAATTAGGTCTAAGCGGTTGATCAAACCGAATCAAGAGTTGGTTAGATGGGATCAACAATGCTTAAATTGACCAGCCTAATAGGATTAAGTCTGGGTCAAGATCGAGTCACGATCAAGCAAGACCTAATTAGGCTCAGAGGTTAGAGTCTGGATTGTAGGCTAACCCAATTGGTTCTGGCTCAACAATTTGGTGTCTAAGGTAAGTTTGGCATAGACGACCGACTGGTTTTTAATTGGAAGCTACTCGACCTGAATGCGTTCTTGTACGAGTTAATGGCATATTCCTTCCACCGGTCTCACTTACCTGGCCATATCTGTTGACACAGTTCTGATCTGAGGTGGTCAATAATCCGAGCTAACCCATGCCACTAGGTTAGTCATAATTGTTATGACTAAGCCAAGTCTAGTTTAATGAGACCTGAATCAATTCTCCCTAAGAAAAGATTAAGTCTGAGGTCTTCCACCATTGTAGATGTGCGGGCCCTTCCCGGGGTTGATTGTTCTCGGCTGGATACAGTGGCTCAGTTGCACCGGGAAAGATGCAACCATGTCTATTAGGCATTGGATGCTATGGGCTGGAGGATGAGTTGGGCTCAATATTTCGGATACGGTGAGAGACTCAATTAGGAACCCAGTCTATGCAAATGGTGGGTCTGACTTAACTAAGGAGTGGATCAATATTCCGGATACGGTGAGATTCATGAATTAGAGACCAAGTTTGGGTGCACCATGATTAGAGAATCATTGAACAAGAGTTGTTCACTCATTGGCTAACCCATCACCAATAACTGTTAGGTGAGGTGATGAGTCAGTTGGTGAGACCGCACCACCCACTAGAAATCATTAATCGTGGAGATTTTCGCATCTCTACAGAGGGAGTGTAGGGATCCGAGAAAATAGTGGGAGCTAATTTGTTTAAAAATAAAATCCCTAAATAAATTGGTCAAGTCAAAATTACAGTATCTAACTAGAATCTTTGACTCTCTACAGAAATATGTCTGCGTCCAACCCATTGGCACGTATCCTGGACACACATAGACTGACTGGACCCAATTATAAAGATTGGCTCAGGAACTACAAAATTATTTTGGGTTTCGAGAAGTTAACCCATGTTTTGGACCAGGACCCTCCCACATTACCAGCCCGTCCATCTGTTGAACAGAGAGCATCTCTGGAAAAATGGATTGATGAAGATAATAAGGCCAGATATTACATGTTGGGCTCGATGTCTGATGAGCTCCAGTGCCAACATGAGGATATCG